>LTAE01002965.1:0-40215 GCA_001647135.1 Pontederia paniculata | reverse complement strand
TTTTAAGTCTTCTTCATATGTCACATCCTTATTTCCTATACTACAATTAATCTCTCTTAATAATGATACTTTTAATACCTAAACATGAGTCTTTTTAAGTCTTCTTCATATGTCACATCCTTATTTCCTATACTACCAGAACTTCAAAAATGGAACAGTGATCACTAATTATTTTTCCATCGACATCTATCTTAGCCATTAATTTTTTTTCCTTGTTACATATGAGCTATTAATTAAAAACCCTGTCAAAGATAAAATATAATAAATTTACTTCAAAATTATTCGAGATTTTTTTAGCATCCAAATTCAATTTTATTTATATATTAATCAAAGAATGTGTTTGGATCAGTTATCATTTAAGAATTTCAAGAAATTATCGTGAAAATTTCGGATTTCTTTATTTAGTTGTGTCATATTAAAAAATATACTTAATAATATAATATGAATGAGACTTAATCTCATTTTCTTTCATCTCATATTTATGTTAATTTAATAGACTCAATGCTTATGTTTAAAATAAATATATTTTTTTACTTTATCAAATATTATAATAATTTTGATTAAATGAAACGTTATAATCTGATATTTCAAAATATATTATAAATAATGTATTCTTGGAAACTCAAATATTTCTATCACTATTATGTCATAAAGTTATAAAGTGTGAATCAAACAAACCTAGTTAAATTGAGAAGAAGTATATGTTTGGAAACAATTAAGCGCCGTGCTAACCAATTAATGTGTGAGTGGTGAAGTAGCCAAGTAACAACCGTCAGCCAACAAGTAACAACCACCGGCGCGGATCGACCTCCAGAAACGTCCGGAGAGCGAGGGGCAATGAAAATAACGGCATCCATACAAAACTTCAAAATATATATATTATAGAAAAGGAGTCTTCATCCGGCTTCTTGGAACCATCGACCTCGCCGTCGCCGCCGCAGACCCTTCCCTGGACGCCGGTGGCGGAGCTCTACCCTCGACCCTTGTCGCAGGGAGATGGGGATGCTGGGCACGGTGATGGAGCACCCCGAGGACGTGGTGCCGCTGGTCAAGATGAAGCTGGCCCTGGACCGCGTCAAGCGGCAGATCCCGCCGGAGCCGCACTGGGCCTTCTCCTACTCCATGCTGCAGAAGGTCTCCCGCTCCTTCGCCCTCGTCATCCAGCAGCTCGGCCCCGACCTACGGAATGCCGTACGCCTCCTTTCCTCTCCCCACCCCCGGAGGCATTTCTTCACCCACATCGCGTGCGGTGTGAGATTTGCTGGAGATCCGGAGCTAACTCGATAACTTTGATTTCGATCTTCTTGCAGGTCTGCATCTTCTATTTGGTCCTCAGAGCCCTCGACACTGTCGGTTAGCTGTTTGCTTGGATATCGTCTTTGTTTCCGAATCGCTTATATATGTTTATTGATTGTTGCGAATTGCTGCAGAGGACGATACCAGCGTGCCTACTGACGTCAAGGTGCCGATTTTAGAGTCCTTTTATCGCCACATATATAATCGTGACTGGCATTTCCCATGTAATCTTCTGTTGCCTTTTCACTTTTCCTTTTAAAAATGCATTATTTTTATATTGCGGACGATGAAGGCCGAGGGTGTGTCGGTTGCCTCTTTGGTTTTGAACCCTTCTTTCCGCTCGACTGCTGACCTAGTCACATTGAATGCTTTTTAACAAGTTAGCAAGACAACTTAGGAAGCCAATATATTCCAAGTTGGATATGCACAAGTCTTTTACAGCGGACATTAAAGGACTCATCACCAAAAGTTAGTTGGTTCAGCTAGTTAAGGGGTTGAACCTCGGTAAAGGAATATCACGAAATCAAACTTTGGAGGGATCACCGTTTGAAGGAGATGTTTACTTTAACCTCCAGCCTCAAACTTGATTAGTCAGGACTTAATAGGTCTCTTGGATATTAAGGTTAACCATGAAAAGGGGCACTCAACAACTTACCTCTTTTCTCATATGTTATTGTCCTTCGAGTTCTATAGAACCCTCTGCTAACTATCACCATCCAACTCTCTATTGGTTTAAATATGACATTCTGGAATCTTATGGATGAATTCTTCGATGTGAGAATATGTAAACTAAGCTCAATAAAATGTATATAAAAAACCCTCTTGTATTAGATGATTTTCAAAGTCAATAAACTGTGACTTCACCACATCTAATATGCATTGTATTGGATGATTTACCAAGTCAATATCCTACAATAACTTGACTCACATCTACTCAAGAAATGTGTTGGATTATAGAAGTACTCTGCAAGGAAATTAATAGGAATTCTATCGGATACTGGGAGAAACCCAATCATTCGGGTTTCTCTGAGGACTTCAACTAATTACACCATTATTTAAGCTTATCTCGTTTGCATTTCGAATGCAAGTTTTGTCTCTGCATTTTACTTCCCATGATAAACATTGAGAAGGAATCTCATGTGTTTAACTTAGTTGTGGATGCTCTAACCGAGAGTATCATAGATGAGGTACCTAAGTGCATGCTCTTTGCTGATGATATCGTACTTTTAGCAGACTCAAAAGATGAGATTAATGCAAAATTGGAAATATGGATAAACACGTTGGAGTCAAAGGGTTTCTGTTTAAGTAGGAATAAGACAGAGTATATGCATTGCAATTTCACGAATAGACAATTTAGAGGCGATTCGGAAGTTAGGTTAGGAGATGATATAATTTCTCAAGTGACAAAGTTTAAATATTTGGGATCAATTATAAGACAAGATGGGGAGATTGATGATGATGTTAACCATAGAATTCAAGCTGGTTGGTGTAAGTGGAGGAAGGCTACTGGAGTCCTTTGTGATAGGAAAGTACCCCATAAGGTTAAAGGGAAATTCTACCGCACTGCTATAAGACCAGCAGTGTTATATGGTAGTGAATGTTGGGCTATGAAGGGACAACATGAACATAAAGTGGGGGTAGCTGAAATGAGGATGTTGAGATGGATGTGTGGTCATACTAGAAAGGATAAGATTAGGAATGACCATATACGTAAACGAGTCGGAGTGGCACCTATTAGCGAGAAGCTGGTAGAGAATCGTTTGAGGTGGTTTGGTCATGTTCAGAGAAGACCATTAGATGCGCCAATAAGGAGGGTAGAACAAACAATCTGGAGTCCGATTAAATGAGGGAGAGGAAGACCAAAGCGAACACTTGGCGAGCTAATAGAACGAGATCTATTAGCGAATAATATACCTAAAAATTTGGTTACTGATAGAGCGCAATGACGTCGTATGATCCATGTAGCCGACCTCACCTAGTTGGATAAGGCTTTGTTGTTGTTGTTGTTGTTGTTGTTGTTGTTGTTGTTGTTGATAAACATTGAGAAGGATAACAATGTGAATGAATAAGCACACACATTCTGATCATAGGTCTTTTCTCTATTATCTGCTTCTTAAGACTTGAGAATGTCTGGCCAAACAGGGCCAGCATTAGCACCTGCCTAATTTATAAAGCTCAAATGTAATGCTTAAGCATGTGAATGTCAGTTTCATCCATTCAGCAGCAATATATTTTTAAACAGTGCTTTATTTTTCTCGCTTCATTTGTCCTTTTTGTTCCCCCATTTGACTTCCACATTGTGATTTTCCCCATTTGATCTGATTGGTGACAGAGGGTACATTTGTGGTGTATAGATTTTCTTTTGTCTTATCTTGGGCTTGCACATGTCTGACATTCTAAGCAAAATAAAATGCCTTTGTAGTTATTTCAGATCATTATCATTTATGCGCTTCTTCTATTTTGTTCCATGTCAAAACGAAAGAAACTACTGATACTGAAGTCATGTTTGAATCATCTCCATTTTTAGAAGGGTTTCATACATATCTAATCAATTGGGTAGGGGTTACTGTAATGTAATACTGACACTTGTCCAGATAAGGTATGAAATGGTTGGAACTATGTCTAAGACTTGAACTATCCAGCCATTAATTGATGTCTCAATATATTGTTTAAACAATTGACTGATGTTTTAACCTGGAAAAAATATTATTTTTCTTTTTTAGAGTATAATTTTGTTTCTGGTTCATCATAAACCTCACTAAGCAGATATGTAGGTTGTCTGTTTTCTTTAGAATTAATTTATATGATCTCTAATGCTATAAATGCTAACTCATACTCTTATCACTTATCATGTTTCATATCTTGCTTATTCATGTTCTGTTCTTCCAGGCGGCACAAAAGACTACAAGGTGTTGATGGATAAACTTCATCATGTTTCGACTGCTTTTTTAGAGCTCGAATCTGGGTAATTTCGTTTCCAAATTCTATTTCTCCTATGATTTTAAGATATATAGTATTTGAAAATATGTTTTTGTGTTGATTGACATTCAAGAGTGTACTTTTAAGATATTTTAAGATATATTTCTCAAAAAAATATGTTTCTTTGTAGTTTTCGGCAAGTATATGTATTATTTTGAACATTGTGATTGTCATTCAAGAATGTACTTTTAATACTTTTTGTGTTGATTGCTCTCTATTATTTGCTTCTTGCAATTTGTTGGATGATACAGTTTATATGAAATTAGAAAGTCAGTTGGGAAATGAGACCTTGTATGAATTTGTGTGCACAGGATGACATGCAGAAATGTGTATTTTTCCCTATAAGAACATATCCCAGAGGTCTCATGTCATAGGAAACTTTATCCCTGTTTATTTCTAGTAAACAATCAAATAAATGCAATGTTATGATACATTTTAGTTCTGGTTTTGAATTAGAAGAAAAATATCAAAATGGTAGGATAAAAAGGGGTAAGGCTGTTGGGAGTGAGAAACTTGAAACAAATACCTAATGAATTTGCATCCTACAGCTTTCATATATTTACATTTCTTGTCCCCCTGAAAGAATATATTCACATTCTTGTCTTGTCATCTTTGTTATCTTTTCTGTTTTTGTAGTTTTTTAATATTGCGCAAATGTTTCTTTTTTGAAGAGTAAAATGATGATTAGGGGCTATAGTGCAAATATTACTTGATGCAATTATACCCAGAACGTTTATGCTATCTGTCTCATATACAAAGACACATCATTTGAGCCTCTTCCACCCATAATTAATGAGATCATACTCTACTTATAATATGTTTCTTAACAAATTCTCCAAAGATAGAGCTAGATGTGAACCAAGAGTCATCTGTCTGAATTTTCACCTTCTGTTTCATGATAATTAAAATTTCTGGTTAGACGATATATTAGCTGTTTTTTTATATTTGTATGAACATGTTTTATTAATACTCTATTTTTTCCATTGGTTGCACCTTTATTTGCAGAAACTAGCAAAATGGAATAGTTATATATATATACATATATCTATATCTATATATATATATATATATATATATATATANCTATTGGCAATATATATATATATATATATATATATATGTATATATACTTTAATGTATTACTTACCTAAAAACATAAGACTGAAACATGCATAATGATCTAATGATTTTAATATGATATTTTACTAGAAAAATATAAAATATTGGAACATGAGCATGTGTTATTGATGTAAGAAGTTGCCAACCCTGAATTCCAGATTTTTGGAAGAAAGCAAAATTTTAACTCTACTATGCTTATCTTTCAGAAATTGAGGCCTGAAGTCTTTTGCTATAAAATTTTGAACATATCCAATGGGGATTACATTCGAGGCTTAATTTTAGATTTGAAAATAGTGTAAACTCTTGTCTAGTAAATTTAGTCTTCCTACTGTCTGCTTTTGTACCAGTCTCGAAATTATACTCCTTAGTTTATGTGTCTTTTTATCTATCCTGAGTTTATGAGGAATCTACCATGGGGATATCTGTGTCAAGCTAAATCTTGCGCAGTCCACCTTGTATGAATCTGTTTTCTTCGTCTGACCCATTATCCTATGTGTTCTCTCTCATTTTATGATGCAACCTAAGCCCATATTGTTGCTTGATTGTCCATTTACGTGACATCAGCATACTTTTCCTTTAACTGTAACAATCTAATTGCACAAACTTGATGAACTTATACATGTTTCATTAACAGACTTTTAACATTTTTGGAGAGACTTTAGTAAATGATTTTTATTCGATCCCTTAACTTGATAGTTAATTCCCCTAAAAAAACTTGAATATAGTTAATTATCATTTACCATTATTCTTTTGGCTTAAAGCTTAATTAGACATATGTATTGGATGTTCATTTGAAAGGAGATCTTGTGTTTCTAAGCTGCCTTCAATTACATAACCTCCTTTCCTTGATCTCCAGTTATCAGGGGGCAATTGAAGATATTACCAAAAGAATGGGTGCAGGAATGGCCAAGTTTATATGCAAGGAGGTTTGTACGTGCAATGCTGCATTCTTACCGCTATTCTTATTGGTAAAACCCAATATTGTTAGGATCGCGTTTTAGATCGTAAGATCTATCCAAAATTATCTCTATGATTCTACCCCAAGGTCGAAATCGTAAGATCATTGTTGGATCAAGATCCAGTTAATTAAGTTCATTAGGACGTCCGATCCTAACGACCCTAGCCATCCACTCTCGTATTCTGTAATAATCATCAGCAGGAGCACTGCAAGATCTTAGTTGTCTTTCACCTCTGTTTTCTCCGACTAGAGCATGCGTCAGAACAACTACGTCAGCAAACAAAGGATAGAAGAGGAGGAGAGGAGAATATGAGGCCAAGAACCTCATGGGTCGGTTCATCGTTGATGTAATAGTTGCTGTCTATCAGCATCCGCGGAGGAGGAAGAAAAGTGCAGAACATCGTGGAGTCAGTCCAGAAGGAGAGGAAAAAGAGAATCAATTGCTTGGAGAAGAAGGAAAGAAAATGTGACAAATAATGCAAAACATTATGAAACATGGAAATAATAATAGCATTATGTTGTGATTTATATATATATTTTTTAAATTTTGTGGGTGATTGGAAAAATAAATTTTGTTTATTTATTAAGTATAGACATTTTTTAGGTTATAAAATTGTGAACTTTTGTCAAGAAGCCTTGTATTTATGAAAACTTTCATGATTAATTAACTAATAAATAAAAAAAATTGTGAAGTTTATTTTTTAATAATTTTATATTAGTAGATAGAAGTTTAGATCTTCAGTCCTTGATTCTCGGACCCCTTCCGGTACTAAGTAGATCACAGTCTTGACAATCTTCCTAAAGTCGTCATGCGCCTTAAAATGGTCAAACTGCAGATTTATCATACTTATCCACTTTGTATTATGACTGCATTTGAAGATTCAGAATATTTGTTCTAATGCCTTGTGTTAGAGCCAAAAGGAAATGCAGTTTTTTTTTTTTGCTTTTTAATTTAGTTCTTGTTCATGCTTATATGGGAGAAGTGAGTTTACGTGCAGTGGACAACACATAATATATGCATGTTTCAACTGTAATTAAGTTGTGTGAATTCAATTATCTGTATGAAGTAATGCTTATATTTATCTGTAAAATCACCTCTATTCTTGATCTTCTTCAATTTCACTGTTTCTTGTAGTTTGCAAACCATTCTGGACAGTTAAAATGTTTTGCTTTTCTCCACTATCGGATTCACATTGTGATCCTTTTTTCACAGAAGAGTGGTTACCTTCCACTATGAAAGACTTGGGTCGTACAGTGGTGAAGTGTATAAGTTTGCACTTAGCCTTCTGTACCACCTTGCAAAAGATTGATGTTTCAAGTAATGTTTGTCATATGCATCATCTATGTGGTATGTTTGAATTCTAGTATCTAATTACCAAGTGGGTGCCTTCAAATAAAACTCATAAGGGCTGTTTGTAATTGCTACATTACGGAATGCAAGCTTGGAACCATGTTGTGGAAAGAGAATTTTGGTTCATACGACATCATCTTTCTTTTTCCCCTTGCAGGTAGAAACAACTGATGACTATGATGAGTATTGTCACTATGTGGCAGGATTAGTTGGGTTAGGACTATCAAAACTCTTTCATGCTTCTGGGTTGGAGGAACTAGCTCCTGATTCCCTTTCTAATTCAATGGGTTTGTTTCTTCAGGTACATGCTTTGGCTTGAGTCAATTATTTGATTTGTTGTTAACATATTTGTTCATTTAACTTAACTATCAAAATAACAATTTTTCTTTGCCTTGGAAACAAAGTTCTTTTTATTGCAATGGGGAGGATATGCCTTCAACTGATCTATACAAATTTATGCATACATGCAGAAAACAAATATTATCAGAGATTACTTAGAAGATATAAATGAGATACCAAAGTCACGAATGTTCTGGCCTCGTGAAATTTGGAGTAAATACGGTGAAAAACTTGAGGTTTACCTTTTTACCTATTTCATTACATGTAATTTTTCACATTTCTCAGAATTTCTTCTTTGAATTTAATATTGCTGACATGTTTTCATCATGCTACTTTCAGCAGTAAACATTTCCTTTTGTCTTGCACAAATGTGCGTCTTCATAAACATAGTTGCTATTCTATGTTATTTTATATCACAGTTTTTGGTTTAAATTACCATTGCGCATTTGCAATGCAGATATAAGATGTTCCAACCCCCTTATTTCATTGAAATGCATTAGTGAAAGCAGAGCTATTACTCATGTATTTTGGGCAGTAAAGGAATGGACAGACTCAATATTTCGTATGCAATGTTGTATTTTCCAATGAAACAAGTATTTAGTGCATCAACTATTTTGAAAAAATATATATACAGACTTTTGTCAACTAACATGAGCTACATCACATTAGGCATTTACCCCAAATAAGTTTGTACTAGATGCATGAACCAGATGATGCAAGTTGCATGATCCTGAATGTGGATAAGGCATCCCATGGTTCATCCCAATGGAATCGATATAGACTAATCCTCCCCTTTCATGGATATTTGTAGGATTTCAAATACGAAAAAAACTTTGCAAAATCAGTGCAATGCTTGAATGACATGGTAACTAATGCTTTGGTGCATGCTGAAGATTGCCTAAAGTATATGTCCACCTTGAAAGACCCTGCAATCTTTCGATTTTGTGCCATTCCTCAGGTATGATGTACAATTTTGATTGTCAGTGATGAAGATGTAATCATGTGGATGATAATTTCATGTTTCACCGATGTTCTTTGATTTACAAATTTACTTTATTATGGACACCTATTCATTCCTATCCTTGTATATAACATTCAGGAAGTAAAGAGAAAAAAATAACATCACGTCAAACTTATAATTTTGGAACATTATGCAGATTACAATAACTTTTATCTGGTTCTTCTCTAAACAAAACATAATTTGTTTTATATCCATCTAATTCACTTCCATATCTGTTTAAAAAATTTTGGCTGATAACCTTAGGAAAATTCTGAACCAGAAGCAAGCTTGGTGCTTATCTAAGGCAGCAAAGAGAATTGATGCCTCTGAAAGATACAGTTAGAGATTGATAGATCGAAAGGGGTGGGGAGATAGACGATAGACTATAAGAGAAGAGGCGGCATGAGATGAATCTTGTGAGATGAGATGAGGACCCCAAAACTGTCTCTAGTTCTAGTTTCTCTTTTCTCTCGATAGTTCTATTTCTGATGAATTAAAATCCAAACAGAACCAAAGAATAATTTGGTTTTGTAATTAGCTACATGAAGAAAAGTCCTTGACCAGGAGCATTTAATATCTGTCAAGAAAAAAAACTCTCTGGTAGATTATTATATTAGCTACAGGGCTAATTGGACATGTAATCTTCTGACAATATAATTCGCTAATTTAAATTGTTGTGTCAAATCTAATGGAATGTCCAGCACTCATTACTCTCCTTTTTCTATGTTGTTTCCATTGGTATCTAATTCTTGGGATTAGGGATTATGGGAACATTTTTCTCCAAACATGTTGAGTACCGTAGATTTTAGCATTGATGGTTGAGATGTAACTTTTTGGATCGCATCTCAGGCACTGATAACAAGATGAATGGTGCTCCACACAACCCTTATTTCCTTCTTTATTTCTTTTGTGGAAAAAAAGGATATGTCTTTTCTTCATTAGCTGCTGAGCATTTATAAGCTTAGTGTTTACATGGAAATTCAACCATCACCTAGAATCATGCTTTGTAACAATTATTTTTAACAGATCATGGCGATTGGAACCCTTGCTTTATGCTATGACAATGTTGAGGTATTCAAAGGAGTCGTGAAAATGCGACGTGGTAAGTATCTAAAGAGATTATTAGAAGAAATGTTCATTATTTATTGCTCCCATATAAAAAAATGAACTTAAACATATGCGTGGTGGCTTCATGGATGAGTTTAAAATCACAATATGAATACCTGCCATAATGATGAGACTCGAGTATAGAATGATCTAATGCAAGCATCATAATTCATATGGATAACCATCATTATAACTCTTTTTATTAATTCCTTTCAGTTCTAAAATGAAGAAATAAAACAAGGGAATCCCAGTTGCCAAAACAATGAATATGTTAAAACAAATTACCTTGTTATTCATGATTAAATTAGAGAGTAAATTTGTTTGTGTTGTTTTTCTTTCATGAATTTGTGTCCATGAGTCACTGGTCTGACATGGATTTTGAGCGTATCCTTTTGGTGAAAGGATTTTAAGAATCATCAATTTCACACTGTATTAAATGTTACCTGTTAACGATAAAAGAGAAACAAATGAGACATGACACTGTATTAACCTATTTTCCTAAAGAACCAATAAAAGCCATTAACAAAAATATTCAACTGCTTCATCTTCTGACCTTCTCATTTTCAGGAATGGTTGCTAGAATTATCGATGGAACAAAAACAATGTCAGATGTCTATGGTGCATTTTTTGAGTTCTCTTCTCTGCTGAAGTCTAAGGTAGACATTTATGATTCTTCAGACATTTCAGAACAACTAAAGGGTATTTTCTAGAAATGAACCTTTTACTTAGAGGTCCAGGAAAATAATTTTCCATGATTTCATGGAGTTCTCTAGCTTTAAAAAATCAAAGGTTTGCTATCTTGAGTTCATAATAAAGAGTATGCATTGTCTTATTGCATTAGTACACTATGTCATACACTCGCACCATATTTCTGAAATCATTTGAGTATTGAAAGAAAGTATGGTGAAAGAAGCAATAATGCACTTTTGCATTCAGAGAGCGAAAATAGTTGAAGAGATTTATTGTAAATTTTCTATAAGCATGGCATACTCTCTTATCCGCGTGATACTAACCTTATCTATTGATGAATATCTACATAAATATTTTGTAACATTGCATATGAAATTGACAACCAATGCAGAAATAAGCAAATATGCAGGTTTCTATTTTCTGGGAAATAACAGATTTGATTTGGCATTGCATTTGAGGGGTGTAAGCCACTGTTGTTCCTTTTACCTCATTTTTCACTGTGGTTTCTCTAAATTTTTCTTGCAATGGTCAATCTGAAATTGCCAACTGATGCTTATAAAACTAGAGGGGTATAATTAAGCTGGAGCATAAAAGAATTGACCAAGGTGTGTCGGTTTTGCAGATAAAGAACAGTGATCCAAATGCCAGTCTTACCCATAAGCGTGTAGAAGCAATCCAAAAGGCTTGCATCTCGTCTGGCTTTCTAAACAAAAGGTTTGCAGACGTTTCTTTATTTTATTACAGTATTACTTAGCGCAAGGTCCTTATATTCATACCGCTTTGCCTTTTCAGGACTGGTCTTGTATATAGGAACAAATCACACTTTAAATCTTTGGTGGTGAGTCTCACTTCATTCCCCATACCTGCATTGCATCGAGTCATGGAGTTTTACTTTTAACAATAACAACATGGATGCAGATTATGTTGGTACTCGTCCTCTTGGCTGTTCTTTCCACCAAGTCGTTCAAGTGACATGCCAAGTGAAGGTATTCTTATTCCATTGTTAACTGCGTCATATCTGATATCTCTTGAAGACCAAGCTTTCATATTTTCTATGTTTTAGAGACAAATCTGTGCACGATCCTTAAATGTCATGTTTGAAATGTGTCGGAGCAGCGACCAGTGAAGATATTTTAGCGGCAGCAAGTTCCTGGTAAAAGGTGTGTGGTGTTGTGGTTGGAGCCGGTGGTTGGAGCCATCTTGCTATCAAATATTTGTTGTATAATTGTGACGTTTACTGCTTAGTGCAGGGGCTTGGAGCCATTTTGCTACCAAGATTCATTGTACCACTATGATATGTCTAGTTTTAGTGTTCGTTGCTGGTAGCAGTAAGTAGTGTTCATTGCTGGTCTTGTGAATTCTTATACGATATATGGCAATAATCAATTTCTAATATCGTAATTTTTGTTTTATTTTCTTGAGTGCAAGGTGAAATGGTTTTAGAGATTATAAAGAAGAGGGCAGCCTACGAAGGCCACATGTGATAAAAGAGGATTCACCCGTATAAATATTCAAACTAGCAAATTTAGGTGATAAGTAGTGTACTCGTTTGGAGTTCATAAAAGTGAGGTTACATGCTCGTTTAATCCATAAAAGAAGGATTGCAAAGGTTGGGTTTAGTCGAACTGCACAGTGCCAAAGGGCATCTGCTTTGTAGGAGAACCTATGTGACCCTTCTACCGAGTCTGTTCCTAAAATATCGTCACTACTGATGATGATTAAAAATGTTCGGAGTGGTTAGAAATGAAATACCATGAAATAGAATAGAACGAAGAACAATTGGTTTATCTGCTTCGTTTGTCACAAAAATCAAATAATATGACTTGAAAATAATCTACTTTCGAAATTTGTGAATTTCTTTTATGAGACTAGACATCGTCTCAAATGCCGTATACATAATCATTTTTTTTATCAAGATAAATAATTGTCTTTTCAAACTCGATGAGACATCGGATGATTGAGATATCATTCGTGTAACGCCCTACGAACGCGCCCACGTGTGCACGAATCGATATTCAACACGCGTCGAAGTGGTTCACGAGGTGCCACAAGGACACATACATCATAAATATCGGAAATTCATAAAAATCAGCATTAAAACAGCGAAAACGATTTATATAAATTGATCCGTGATCATTTTAAAATATAACGTTAACTTAAACATATTAAGTTACATCAAAAGTCCTTGGCTTAAACATAGTCTTGAGTCACGTAGCTCAGATACATAAGACTCGATACATGAAAAATAGAAAATAGACCTACTAATTGACCATATATGATACTAGACTTGATACTTAATATATGTCATGTGTAACTTTCTTAGTCAGGAGCTTTAGACATATCTCAACACCTAGTGGACCCCTAGACCCACTCACACTTACCCTCTCTCATTATATAAACTTAAACACCATTTACGCTCTTTTCTCTCCTTTTTCTTTTTCTGTTTTTCTTTTAACTTATGGCAGGTATTACAATTTGACAATGACAAACGGATATCACTTGACACAAGCATCGATTTTTCTTTCTTTCTTTCTTTCTTTTTTAAAAGATTACCAGTATTTCTTTCTTTCTTTTTTGAGAAGGTTACTAGCATGAAGTTTAAGTCTGAGACGAGCGCCAAAAGGATTTAAACCTATAGGTTGTGTTTGATTAAGGTATAAATTAAAGGATAAGGATTACTTCTTAGTTTATATTCAAACACCCAAAAATTTACCCTGATTTTATAGATTTTGCCATTAGAAAAAATATTTATACTCAATTTGAGTATAATGATGCCAAAAATTATACTTGGAAAAAGATAGGTATTAGATTATATTCAAATTGTGTATAAATGTTAACAAATAAAACGTTCAATAAAAAAATAAAAAATATAATATCTAATAAAAGATAAAATTTGAACAAATCAAATATATATAATAAATAATTAAATATTTAATGCACCTACTAAGCATTAAATGCTTTGGAGCTAAATAAAAAATAATTAACTATATTTAAATGAAAAGACTTAACCTTTTTTATATAAAAAAAATTAATAACCATATTAAATTTTGTAAATATAATTAAAACAAAAAATAATGCATTTGATTTAAAGTTGAATTCATAGTATCCAATAGAAATAATAAATATAATAAACTACATTTATAAATTATATTGCGATAAAAAAATTATTTTAGTTTCAATATTTTATAAATAAAAATATATAACTTATATTTGTTTATTCTTATATTCAACCAAACACGTGAGAATAACTTGTGAAATTCTTTACTTGTTAATTAAACACAAATGAGAATAAAAATTAAGTATAACTATACCAAAAGTATAATTATACCTATTCCCAATATAACACATTTAAAGTCATAAAGAATATGACCATGAAATTTAATCACCCAGGAACAAATAGCCTATGAGTATTGGTAATGAAGGTGCAGACACCCAAGATTATGGCAAAACCATAATCGGAATCGCAAAAGTGATAGAAACTACTATGATGTACGGAAAATGGTGTGTAGCTATTAAAAAATCAAAGGTTCTTGATCAGATTTAAAATCACAATCCTACTGAAACTACTATGATGTACGGAAAATGGTGTGTAGCTATTAAAAAATCAAAGGTTCTTGATCAGATTTAAAATCACAATCCTACTGAAACTACTATGATGTACGGAAAATGGTGTGTAGCTATTAAAAAATCAAAGGTTCTTGATCAGATTTAAAATCACAATCCTACTGAAAAAGGAAAAAGAGAAAAAAGAAAACTACATACATAGAACTTCAGAAGCTAGGTTTTCTAAAAGCATGTCGTTTTTACCACATGCCATAATCTTCTCCCTAAATTGTTTCAGTTCTTCATGGAGTTGTCTTGTGCTAGTACAAGTTCACCTCAAGCACAAGTATAGATCTAAGAGAAAGGCAACTTATTTCTATCAGGAGCTGGACTGGACAAATTAGGATCCCTGAAAACAGAGGAAGCAACTCCAGATGCCACTGGCGATGGAGAGGAAGCAATATAATGAGTATTCATCAGCGGAAAAGGAGGGACAGGTGCTGCAAAGCGAGATGGACTACTACTTGTCAGTGCAGTCGAAGAGGTGGTCATTCCAAGGCCAACGGCAGTTGGGTTTGTCCTGGATATGTGCAGGGCCTGCAAGGGGCAAGTAAGCAGGTCAATATTAGAAATTAGAATTCCACAACCCGAGCATTAAGCAGTAATCATAACTTGTGATGGAGAGAAATTTTTGAAGTCCTCTAAAATATTAAAGTTCATGAAAGTCTACTATTTAAATCAGGACGACATGGTGGCCCTCTATTGAAACATCTTCTTAATAGGTATCCTGCAGACCCTGAAATGACATTAGCAGCTATTTCACCAAGTAAAACAGTATCCTCTTATTCCTTTAATCCCTGTTGAGAACCTAACGTTTTTGTAAAACTAATTTCCAATGACAGTCAGGAAACACTATTAGACCACATACCCACGCACATGTCTACTTTTCAGGTCAGGAACTTTCTGAGCTGATGGTCAGAGATAGCATGACATTTTATAACCGGATGGCATAAATACTATTGAACTATTAACAGTGAAGTATGTAGAAATAGAAGATTGTTTTCTGGAAGTCAGAAATAGAAAATAGGAAATGTACAAATACTCAGAGTTGAAGTTCTCGGAACAGATTCTTGGTTCTGGAGGCATATAGATAAGGCTTGGAACGAACTCAGAAACAGGACAGCATGGGTAATAGGAAATGGATCAGCTACTAGACTCTGGCATAAAAGATGGACGGTAGGAAGTCCGCTATTGAACCAGCATTTGGTGGACACTGTAGAAGACGAATTACCGTATTTACCCGTGTGCAAGATGGTACTTGCGAGTGGCAGAAATTCACTCATCTGCTTGACAATAATATTCTACTGGATCTAACCGCACACCAACAGAAGAGGTGAGGACTTGTCTACTGGAGACTTCACTCATCAGGGAAGCTCACAGTTACATCATCCTATGAGTATCCAGTACAATCTTCCTTGTCACCAAGAGCAAGATCTGGTCACAGAAAGGACCGCTGAGGATTGGTATGTTTTTATGGCTAATCATACATGGCAGGCTACTGAAAAATGTACAGAGAGCACGTACGAACATAACAGCAGTTGATACATGCGCGAATTGGGGAGCAGAGGAAACAACATTTCTTGTGCTCAGGGATTGTAATGTGGCAGAGTATGATTTGTACTAATACCACCTCGCACATCAAGTATTTTTTACAGCACCATATTATGAGTGGATGATAGCTAATCTAGAGGAGACCCTGAATAGTATATCGCTAAGGTGATAGAGCATATTTGGTATGTGTATCGCTGTTCTGGATTTGGCGTAACGTATAGCTGTAGCCTGTGATCCTAAGTAATTCGGTGGAAGTGTTCCAGTTAGCTTATGAAGTTGACCTGTGGAACCAAGGGCTGCCAAGGAGATGGAAATGGATTTTATGGATAGCTCCACCTGATGATTTTATGTAACCCAGAATCTGCAGGTGGTGGTCATCCAATATTGCACGAGGAAGATGGCATGGTGTCTTTGCCAACAACGGAGATAACTACTGTTCAAGCAGAGTTATGGGTTGTGTTAATTGGATAACAGTATGGATGGGATAAAGGATTTAAAGTAACTTTGGGAATGCCGTCCCCAGTTTGTAACATGCTTGAGTAGAGTTGCAGACTTCCATTACACCTTCCACTGATAGAAGAAATCATGAAACTTTTGAAATGGAGTTGGCATATTGAGATTTACACACATATTGAAGGCAATAAGAGTGTGGATTGGATGTCAAGATTAGGTCTTTGTTGTGCACAAGGAACTCATATAATTGAGTCTCCTCTTAAAGGAATTGGAACACTGCTTATGGACAACTTGATTGGGATCTCCATTCCCTGTTTCTGTATTTTTTATTAAACTTTCTAATAATATTATGAGTCATGCCCCGCTTCTCTACTGAAAAACAAAGAAAATGGATTTCTGGCTCTCACTGGTATCTTATATTCCTTTTTTTACTGCAGCAACTACAACATCTAGGATCAAAGGTGATGATTCCAAAAGTTTTTCTAACCAATACATTGGTTCTTAGTGAGTGAATCATAACTTTTCTCCGGGGTAACCACAAAGAAAGTATAATGAAACAATATAACTAATTCCATAAATAACATTATCGACGCCACCTAGTTACATCATGTAAAGTTGCTGCACGCGGACACACAGGACAAAATACATAGAACTGCAATAAGCTACTGGAGCTTAAGGAAACCAATATAACCGAAGTGGGTTGGGTAAGCAAATTAGCAAACTGCAACACTGAAAAAGATGAGTAGATCATAAATGTCAAAATCATGCATGACATCTTCATTTTGTATGGCAAATCACAAGAAAGCGCCTTAAAGATCACAATAAAAAATTACGTTTGTATTTTCATTTTCTTAAACCATCTGAAAGTTGCTATTGTCTCCGATTTGTTGTGTGTCAAACATGTTTGATAATCTGAATAGCAACCTCTCATAAACTAAATTCAAGTCATGGATCCAAAACTCAGTAGTGTATCAACGAGTTTTGCCTTACCCTTAACTAACGATGATCATCACACTATAAATTTTGTAGGAAGACTATTTAACTGTGAATCTATGAATGTTTTTTTTGTGTATATGCACCCATGAAAATTACATTCATCAAATGAAAGCCAGTGTAACAATTTGATCTGCTCAAGATCGGTTGATAAGATTAATCTGCATAAACTAGACTACATTTTTTTGGTATATGCACCTATGGAAATTCCATTCATCAAAAGAAAGCTTGTGTGATAATTTGATCATCTACTCGAGACTGGTTGATAAGATTAATCTACATAAAGTAGACTACATATAGAACCTACGAATAATATTTTTGGTATATGCTCCTACGGAAATTACCTTCATCAAAAGAAAGCTAGTGTGATAATTTGATCATCTACTCAAGATTAGTTGATAAGATTAATCTGCATAAAGTAGACTACATATAGAACCAAATTATTTCTAAAAAATGGTGTATTATGTCTCAAAAAGAAGAATAAAGTATTGAAGTATGTGGACTAGACTTCGATTGAGAAAATATTCGTACTTTAAAGCTATATACACCTTACAAATATGTTCACAATTATTTACACATATCTAATTAACTATGAGTAAATGATGAAAAATCAACAATAGAACGCCCTTTAATTTCATTTCTCAATATAGTATAAGGATAAAACAAAAGGATATTAGCTTTGAGATAGTGCTGCATAACAGAGAAACAAAAACGTACTGTAACTCTGTAAGGAGTGGAGACCAAAAGGAACGCGATGGTATTTGCACTTACAGAGGTATTCTGAAATAGACTAAATGGACTAAGTGGTGGTCTCAGGAGAGATGGCGCAGAAGGAGATGTATTGTGAGCGTGTTGCAACTGTCGTGAAGTATTATTACTGTTACCAGCAACATCAGATTCTCCACCTGAATCACCTCCAAAGTTCACCTCCACACTCAGTTTCGGAGGTATTCTGGAAGCAGAAGTTGAAGAACCCAATTCAACTACAGTCTCTGTTTGTAGAGGAACAGATGCACGGGTACCAGGTGATTGCATGTTACGCCTTTTTATTTCTTCCTCGGCATTTAAAATCTGTGAGAGCAGCACAAGAAAAGCAAATAAAATAATCAAATCCATTTCAAGAACATTTTTTGAGGGGGATAATGCCTTTAAAGGACTACATAATGTCCCTTGCAGGGAACTGGTGTAATTTACCTATGTCCAGTATTCACAGTCATTTCAGCAAATATTAGTGGACCAAGAAAGCAAGCAAGTAGATTTGAATGGCAATATAACTAAAAGCATAGCTTTCTCCATCAAAGCATTTATTTACAAATAACCTCAATTCTCGAAATATTCCTAAATCAGGGAAATCTGTTGTAAGATGACTTACTCCAAGGCAATACTGTTCAAATAAGGATCCTTGTTCAATACTATTACCATGAGCACTTCAATCTAGTGGTAAAAGATATGCAGCTTTTCAAGACTAGTTGATCCATGACAAAGATATATACACTCACCAGATTATATTACAGGAAAGGAAACTAGACAAATATAAAAAATATGAAATGCACCTGCTTTAGTATCTTGGAGAGTTCCCAACATGGAAAAAGAATGTAGTTGATACATACATACATATAAATAAATAAATAAACATATATATATATATATAAGAGAGAGAGTGTGTAATTACCTGCTTTAGCAATTGCACAAGGTTATGTTTTTTATCATTCAAGACTTGCAATTTGCTCTCCAACTCTATTTTCCTCATCTCCTTGGCACTAGCAGAATTCAAATCATTGCTCACCTAGACAGTACAATAAGATCAATGCATACACAAACTTTAGAATGACAAAAAAAACTACATCTAATAATCAACTCAAAGAATTGTCCATGGAACAAAAACAAAGATGAATAAGGTGATCAGGGTTGTAACTTGATAGTGGGCGAAAGATGTCTGCCATATAATAAAATTAAAGTCATATCATAACAGAATTCATAAGACAAAAGGTATAAGAAAACTAGTGAAGAAAAACGTAAGGCAAACCCCCTTTTCAAAAAAAAAAAAAGAGAGGCAAACAACAGATATAGATATTATTGAAGTTCTTGTATCTAGCCAAAACATTGTTAGAACTATAGACCTAAAGGAAACTGCATATTCATATAAAACAAACAAAACTCACAATAGTGTACTGCTCATTCGCTTCTACTTTTGGTCTGGGGGATCGTAGCTATAGAATAAAGCAAGTTGGCATTATGGACAATCTAATATGCCTTTCGGGTTTAAGGTTACTCTACAAAAAGAAAATTTTGAAATTTATTTGCACTTTAGAAGTTAACGATCTATTTAAGGATCTCTAACATGCGAATACCATCAAATTTGCGTTTTAGGGTTTCCGTCAAATAGGAAACTCAGATAACTTGAACGGATTAATATTTTGAGCAATTTATTTAGCAGAAAAATGGATTCCTTCAGCGACCTATTTAGCACCAAAACGACGGGGGACAATTCAAAAGTAGAAGAACGGAATATACCTCAAATTTAACGTCATGAACCTCCTTTTTGGTAAAATTCGAGGCCGAAACATCCTCGATCTTCTCGGATTCCTGCGCCTGGGGATCACTCCCCACCGGCGTCTCCTCCTCCTCCTGCTCCTCGTTATTCGTCGCCGGAGGGCAACTCGATGTGTGGGAATCGAGTTGGGAAACCTTGTCGTCCCTCGCGCCCCCTTCCTGTTCCTTCTCTTTCGTCTCCTCCTCCTCCTCCTCCTCCTCCTCCTCCTCCTCCTCCTCCTCCTTGACGGCTTGGGCGGTGTCGGAGGCGAGACGGGAGAGGGCGAGGGACCGCTTCCCTAAGAGGATTTTGAAGTGGCGGAGGGAGACGGCGCGCGGTGGAAGCAACCATTGGCGGGGGCGACCGCCGGCGGGGACACGGTGGAGGTCGCCGCGGTAGAGGGAGATGGACACCATTTGGTTTCGGATTCGGATCCAACGCGGGCTTTGGTTCCTGTCGTGGTACTCTCTTTGTTTTTATTTTTCGTCAAAATATTTTGCTCGTCTCAATTTAGAATATTGTTTAATAGTACAAATTAACAATTAAAAAAATAAAATGTAACTTTCTCTCTAAGTAAAAAATAAATAAATCAACTTTGCATTCCCACCCAAAAAGCGCATATCCTGAAATTTATAAATCATTTATAGTAGTGTTGTTTACATGTCAATGATTAGGTCCCAGATTCAAAGTCTCATATATGCATGTTTATTATTTAGTTTTTTTTTCCTATATTGTTATCCCTCATCCCAGCCTATCAATCCATCTTAAATTTGATTGATTTGAATTGGTGTCTTAAAGGTCATCTTAAAATATATAAACTCTATTAGGATTCCAATATCAAATTAACTCGGTTGATATTATTTATTTATACATATATATATATATATACATGCACAAATAGGACTATGTCACATGTCAAGTCTATAATGTTCTATGACACGTTATCCATAATTTTTTAAAATAAAAAAGCTTAAATAATATTTTTTAATAATAAAATTATTAAAAAGATTATTATAATTTTTTTAGTTATGAATATGAATAAAATTTTATCTTATCTTTTTTCCCAAGTTTATACCATATGACACCTAATTCAAGTAATTAATTGTTTATAAAAAGTAAGAATCCTAAAGAGAATGAGAAAATAAAAATTATTTATAAAGAGTCCTAATTCAAGTAAACACATAATACCTAATTCAAGCAACTAATTTTTTATAAAAAGTCCTAATTCAAGTAACTTAAGGAAAATAAATAGTTATCCTCTAGAACAAGGCTAAAATTTGTATGGCAAAAAGTAATTATTTTTGAAAAAAACTAACTCAAGTAAATTAAGAAAAAATAAAATTTTAATTTAATATAATTATTGGAGTTCTTTTTTCCTAAATTGCTAAAATAATTATAAATGAATATATTCATAAAAGTCTAATATATCAAATTATTTTGCGTTGAAAAAAGTAAGGTAATAATTATTCATATATATAAGTAATAAAGTCTTATTCCATGTGTCATACCAAAAAAAATTAAAAAGGTAAATAAATAATAATTATTTTAAAAGAACGTCAACTTAAAAAATAAGAAAACTTGGCACATTAATTACTAATAAAAAAATCAATCTAAATAATTATTGTATTTGTAATATGTTAGATATTTTAAAATAACTATAATAAAGGAGTTTTCTAAATCTAAACTTAAATCTATTATTAGTTCCTATTATTGTTCTCATGCGAAAATAACAAAGTAATAAATTAATAAGCATTTAAAAGAATCTCAAGTGAAATTATTAAAAAGATTATTGGAATTTTTTTTAGTTATGAATACAGGTAAAAAAATTTCTTATCTTTTTTCAATTTCATACCACACGAACACCTAATTCGAGTAATTAATTGTTTATAAAAAATTAAGAATCCTAAAGAGAATAAGAAAATAAAAAATATTTATAAAGAGGCCTAGTTCAAGTAACCACATAATACCTAATTCAAGCAACTAATTATTTATAAAAAAAATAAGTCCAAATTTAAGTAACTTAAGAAAAATAAAATTTTATTATCTTTGGAATTTGCTATCCGCTAGAACAAGGCTAAAAAGTGTAAGAAAAAAGTAATTATTTTTAAAAAAATCCTAATCCAAGTAAATTAAGAAAAAATAATTTTTTTAATTAATATCATTATTGGAGTTATTTTTTCCTAAAACCTAAAATAGTTGTAAACAAATATATTTATAAAAGCCTAGTATGTCAATTTTTTGTGTTGAAAAAAATAAGTAATAAGTCTTGTTCCATGTGTCACACCAAAAAAATTAAAAAAGTAAATAAATAATTATTTTTTTAAAATAATGTCAACTTTAAAAATAAAAAAACTTGGCACATTAATTACTAATAAAAAATCAATCTAAATAATTATTGTATCTTTTATGTGTTAGTTATTTTAAATAACTATAATAAAGGAGTTCTAAATCTAAACTTAAATCTATTATTAGTTTCTATTATTTTTCTCCTGTGAAAATAACAAAGAAATAAACTAATAATCATTTAAAAGGAGTCTCAAGTGAAATTATTAAAAAGATTATTGTAAAATTTTCTTAGTTATGAATATGGATAAAAATTTATCTTATCTTTTTCAATTTCATACCAATCAACTTGATCTATCTTCATGTTGGAGACGATGGTAGTGCCCATCGTTAGGCTACAAACCAATGTCAATACTTATTGAAACGAAATGAGTCTATTGTGTCTGCTTTTAATAAGCAATCATATCGAGGCTTTGGTATTCCATAAATAAGTATTTAGGCATACCTCGCAATGGAAGAATAGAATCGACAAAACTTTTCTATATTGTTTCGAACTCGTCGTCGTGACTGCAATCACCAATAGGAAAGTCGTCATAGTTTCACAATACAAAGTACTCGAATGTCATTGGAATCATGAAGAGAATTCGACAGCCTCTCATTATCAATGTCGAACTCATCTACTAGTAGAAGCACACAACCCTCATTTTATAGAGTGTGTGTATAACTGCACACATTTGTACAGTTCGTGCAACTACATAATGCAGTTCGTGCAACTACATTATGAAGATGTGCACATGCACGCACGCATGTCATGGTAGATTATGGGCGTTCACTTCCAACAATCTTCCACTCGCACTTAATGGGCCTTTAGATGTTCGTTATGGTAGATGGATTGTGCGACCCACGAGTACATCCATAACGGTAGAACTATGACATGTTAGGGATACATAGTTACTCAACCACATGAGATCCTAGATTATGACATGTTAGAGATCCATAATCGCTCAATCAACTTTAGAGCCAATTAATACTATGACTGATTAAAAATACATAGTTTCTCAATCAACATGTGAGCAAATGCTATGACTTGTTAACGTCATATATAGCTGCTCAAACACCATGTGAGTCAATACTATGTTCCATTAAGAATACATAGTCGCTTAAACAATTATGTAACTTGTTATGCCCTAGATTCATCTTGTTTGTATACTCTAGACAACTCATGTCCGATTTCACACGTGACACTTTATATTTGTATGCAAATACGTTTTTTGGCCAATTGCATAACAAATTTCATACAGCACTAGTGAACCTTTCTCCCACCCTCCTATTTTCAGTTCTGAGCTAATTGATTTTCTAAACATGGCTCGACGGGCTACTTTTAATTTTTAACTTTGAGTACCTCGCTAAAGTAGCAACACCAACCCATTACTTTAAAACATAATCAAGAGTCTAAGGGCAATCTTCAGACTTATTCAGTCCTTAAATATTCACTCTTTGACGAAGGCTATAAATTATTCGTCATACCTTATGGTCGACTTTAGCATACTTGGTATCATGATCAAGTACTACAATGAAGACTCCCATCGGGAGAGTGTATGTCTTAAACTCATAACACCACACAGACTTAAGTCCAAACGCCTACCTATGACGCCTGACCTGAGTCCTCCCACTAGTCGCCCAAATATTGGCTCCATGAGCTCTCACATTTGGCTTTTTTTATCAAGCTACACTAAGTTATATATGAACTTTTGTATATCTCATCCCAAACATATCAAGGTGATGTCATATCATATTTGTCTAGAGCAAAATCATTTCATCCTCGTTCGCTATACTCAAAGCACCGAAGGAGATTATCTGTGTGATTGATAATCTCATGCTTGATTGACATACTCTACTTGCATTATTAATCAATTAACTAACATTAGAATAAAATGATCATAATTTTATTCACCTTAATAAAATTTAGAATACATTAAGATTTACCATATATGTCATATGCATTTGCGTATAAATGCGTCTATTGAACATGACTTGATGACGAATATATCAATAAGCATCTTATGCTTATATATGTACTAACTGACGTACTTTCTTCACATTTTCACGTCACCATTTGACATCAATGTGTTTTCCCTTATAATGGTTCATCCTTTGATTAAAGCAATACATATATTGTGATAAAGGACATACTTGACCATTGTCAATATATGGACAACATGAGTTTAAAAGAATTTTCTCGACCAAAGAGCATCATGCATCATTATTGAGCATAACACGAACTCAATTTTCATAGTTGACTACTTCACATAGTCTTGCTTAAAATTAACAATGTAATTTTATAACGCGAATACATATTTGAAGGCAGACTTATGCTTATTAATATCACCATTGTAACTGGTGTTTGTTTATTAAGTTAGTCTAAAAACTTATCTCCTCTATTACGCAAAATAAGAATCAACAATGCTCATAAGGTGTCATATTATTCTCTTCATCGCCTTTAAATATATAGACTCCTTCTGTCAGTCTCAAAACTTCTTATTTGACCTATGACCCAAAATAAATATGAGACTGAGTGCTCACCATAATTTGCACATCTAATTGTTTGACCATGCTTACAAAAGAATCATTTTCTTTTGTTCTTTTAGAGTCTTATGGAATATCATGAGATAAAAATTATCTTTTCAATAAGGATAACACTAGATATACAACCATTCGTGGAACGTTCAATTGTCTTTTCAAATGAAAACTCTTGTAGTGAAGCAATAAACTTCTTGAACAATTCTTCTATAAAATTTTCACATCTAATGTGAAAAATTGTATCATTTATATCATTCTTTCTTTATCTCTTATCTATCCATAGTAATTTAACGGAGAACACTTATATCTTCATTAGTCTTTCAGCAAGATGAAAGATAACAAGTTCTTGACTTGATTTTCCTGTTCAGACTCTAAGTCTTACTTTAATCCAATTTATTATCTAGGCTTATATTAATTTTCATATACTCATGAAACACTTATCCTAGTGATTCAGATAAAAATGATCATTCATTATTATTGGCATGTGAATTGCTCCCACTCGGATTGAGTTGTGGGAATAAAAGATGAATTTTCTATAAATCGATCCACACATATGCCAACTAAGAATCTTCAACTTCTCAGCCTAGAAGTATATATGAATGTCACATGTCTACTTGATACTACAGTAAGTTTTATTGATTTGAAGTCTAGGCTGCAAAAATTATGGCCACTGGAAAAAATGATGTACTGGCGCCAAAATACTTCAAAAAATACGACAAGTAGATTTTTGGTTTCATCATAGTCGCAACATGTATTATTGCGAAATAAACTATAGCTAGTTTCCTAACTATATTATTTTCATCATTAGAATTTTTGAATAAGTCAAGCAATTCACGATCATATCTTTCCAGCAAGTCATTAATCTTGCGATCAAGATTGATTCAAACCAAGTTCATATAATTCATATATTGAACTTAGATAAATCATATACACTATTTTATAATGTGTAATGCATGTGATGAAAAGAAACCATCTAATGTCTGAGACATTCATAAAACATAAATGGATTATTCTGATTTTTCCAAAAAATGATTTTCATTTTTCTTGTTAATTAGACATTTTTAACAATAAGTAAAAAAACTTTAGCGAGAAAATATATTTATATTTCTCTAAATAGTCTACTTTTATATTGCCTCAAATGTCATAAACTAACATGTCAAAAGATTTGACATTTACATTTATGTCACACATACATAAGTAACTTGAAAACACATAAAATTATCAAGAACTAGAAAATCATTTTTTGTAGAATTTTTTCATAGAAGGAACTTCATAAATTAAGTGTATCATAAATAAGAGGTTAATATTATGATGGAGCAAATAATATGCAAGGTGAATTTAGTAACCTCAAAACTTTGATTTTGAAAGCACATTATGTTCATTGTTTCGCACATAAATTTCATTTAACATTAGTAACGGTTGCAAAAGTGCATGTTGATGAAGTGAATTTAGTCCCCTTCAGAGGCAGAGGACTTTTGGCGGCCTCTACGTGCTATTGCGAGCCGGAGGCAATGGTGAAGACCCCTACTGACGACGTTATTGACCGATTCCTGGACCATCTGGCTCCAGCGCAATCAGACCAATTTTTGTGAGGAGAGAGTCTAGGTTGAGGCTGTTGTACGCCATATTTATTTTCTTTTTTCTTCTTTGGGAGTGGGATTTTGAGTAGGACGCTTTTTATCTTCGATTTCTCTCAACTTTTTGCCGATCTTCCTTCTAGAGTGTTTACTTTACATAATATTTTCAAATATATATATATATATATGTATATATATATATATATGGATAACAACCGCCCTATCTAGGGTCATCTTTTTCCCTCTAAAAAAAGTGCATGTTGATATTGCTTAATCTTTTTAATTGGATTAATATAATTATTAATTTGGTTGGAGCTAAACATCAAGATAAGTTACATGAGAGTCAAAATGGATGAAATTATCGAAGCACTAAAAAATGGTGAATTATAAAATGCTCGAAGGTTGAATTAAAATATTAGACTTAAAAGAATTGGTGATACAAGATGTGAATCACATTATGGTACACTTATGAGTTTGAAAATTATATTTTCATTTGTGATTGACTTATTATAGTTTATTAATAAAGTTGAAGGACTTTAATACGAGAAGAAAAATGAAGCATATTTTCTTCTAAAGTATTTATAATAATTCGATTTTGTTTTCACCTCACACCTGATGTTAATTGTATTACAAATATCGTGTCATTAGTTTTGTAGAGAAAATATCAAAATATCATAAATGTCCTTACACGCGCTAAAGTATGCAAACAATAATTACAAAAAATATCGAGATATGAAGAATACGAATTGCTTATGAAAAATAAAGATATTCTTTTGTGATGATCATAATATTCCAATACCTAATACGGACGATGTATTTATTGTTGGGAAGATAACAACGTATAGCTTCACAAACAATAAATTTGCATCATTATCGAATTGAGCTATTTATGTTGGTTATAGATATGTTTCAGTAACTTAACAATCATTTTAATGGATTTTTGTGTAGCTTGTCTTAATACAACTAATGAATTTTAGATTTTTGACATGAATAAAATAAACAATGGATTTTTGAAGCTAATATTATAATATGCAAACGTCAACTTTCAGTTGTTAACATATCTTTAGATAATTGCTTTTAAGATTTAAAAGGTCATGATGATCTTTTTAAGAAATTGATGAAAAAAATAATTTACTTAAAAAAAATAATTCATTAATTTATTATTTTAAAGTTAACTTTGATTTTATTAATAATAATTATAATAATTAAAAGATTTTATTTTGAATATTACGAAGACTAAATTATTTAATCCATGATCTGGATAAATTATTTAGTAACATTGATGATTAAGCTAGGATATCTATGGCCGGTGAACACGTGGAGAGAGAGAGAAAACACCCCTAGGTGGAGAGAGAGAATCATGTAAATAATGCCCCCGACCAAATCACTGCAGTCGCGACCGGGAGGTGCCGCACAGCGCGCACGGCGACGTGACATCCCCATTGGCCACAACCTCGTGGGACCCATCATTCCATTGTAAAAATATGGTGCTCTGTGCACTACCGAGCGCTGTGGGAGGAAGAGGGAAAGATAAGGCGCACTCGAGTGAGAGAGAGAGAAAGAGCACCAACACGCAAACGCACACGGGGTAGTAGTACAACAAAATCCTTCCCCAAACTCTGGTCTGCTGGCGCTGCTGTGAATTGGCGCCATGGCCTCCGCCTCCTGCCCTTCCACCTGCATTCCGGCGACCGCCTTCCGCGGCGCGTCCAAGAATGGGCTGCACCGGAGGGAGCCGCAGCCGCCGCTCCTGCTGCTGCGGCCGAGACTCCGACCGCTGCGGGGGCGGGCCGCCGCTGTCCGGGCGTCCCTCGATAGCCAGGTCTCCGATATGAGCGTCAATGGTGAGAAGCTGCCTTTGCTTGGTCTTTCTCTTTCCTAATTTAGAATTGGATTGTCGCGGAGCTTTTATCTCCTGATTGAATACCCTCGCTGATGGACGAAAGAGAACTTGAAGACCTCAGGAACGCATCGAACATGAGAGTTTAGCCGCCCAATTAGGGAGATGTTGTGGGACAATAGACATAGCAGCAAAAAGGGTGATATAAGAAATCTAACAAATTGCTCAATTTTGAGTTCATAAGATACTAACAGCAAAAAGTTGATCTTTTTTTTTTCTTTAATCACCAGTTCAGTAGATGTCTCTTTTTTTCAGTTGCCACCACAATTTCTGGAGCTTCGTCCCGACTAGTTCGATGCCATTGGGTGGCACGTCTGGCTACGAAAATATTTTGTATTCAGAATGATTCGAACTCTATACCTCCTTAAACGAGTAGTTATTTACCACTACCCCAACTTCTGTTGGTAGATGTCTACTTTGAGCTAACTATTTTTCTTTTAGAACACCAGTTGTGGTTTCTGATTTGCTAATTTATGCAATAACGCATTCCAGATGACAGGAGGATGAAGAAACCTTCAGTAATAGCGTTCTAGTTTCTTTGAACCTTTTTAACAACAAAGGAAAGCCTCCTCTTTTTCGTACTTTCTTTTGGTCACTAGGCATGTCCAACATGCTAATTTCTTTTGTTGATATTCTCTTATTTGGTTGTCGATTATTACTTTACATGCTTTATGACATTGCCCTTGGAACCCAATGCTTTGCAGCTCCAAAAGGGTTGTTTCCACCAGAACCTGAGAAGTACAGTGGGCCAAAGCTGAAGGTGGCCATTATTGGAGCAGGCCTTGCAGGAATGTCAACTGCAGTTGAACTTTTAGATCAGGGGCATGAGGTGAAAGTTTCTCATTATTCCCAGAAACTATTTTCTTTACTGCCTTGTTACTTTGGCTACTATGGGTTACAAAGAAGCATTAGTTATTTAGTTGGATTGCTTGGAATGTGTTATGTGTACTTCTCTTTAATTAGTTCATGCCTTTTCATTGTGCAGTACAGCTTTGGAGTTATATTTGACAAAAGGTTTCATGCTTTCTTTACCGACAACTTTGGAGTAGATTAGGATCCTAATTTTAACCGACACGTCCAATGTTAAAACATTTGACTGATTGTGGTTCATCTGCAGGTTGAGTTATATGATTCCCGAACTTTTATTGGAGGAAAAGTGGGTTCCTTTGTGGATAAGCGGGGGAACCACATTGAGATGGGGCTGCATGTGTTTTTTGGTTGCTACAGCAATCTTTTTCGTTTAATGAAAAAGGTAAACGTGACTCAAACAAGATTGTGCAAGAATCTCATGTTCTAGCTTATTCACGTCAAATTGAATGTCCGCAATCAGTTTTCTCGATTGCCTGATACTTTTTTCTTCCATTAATATGGCTTGATGTATCTGGCACACTTCTTCTATCATATATGAAAAATGTGAATGATAATTTACCTTTCAATCTCAAAGATTTCTCTAAGTGCTTTTGTGTTTCATTTGTTTATGAAGTTCTATACCGTTGCTCAATGAATACTCCTTTTTATTCTGACGTCTAGCTTTCTGGATAAGCTACTAGATATTTCATTATCTTAGCACTATATTCTCTTTCTTTCTAGTAACATGCATATATTATTTCCTAATATTGATATTTGCATGTCCTGATTTCTATTATTATGTTTGATGATTTCACTGAATCATAACTATCTAGCATAGAACTTCAACAAGAAAGTGAGCATTGTGTAAGAGATCTGAAATGTGTCAGGTAGGTGCTGAAGAAAATTTGCTAGTGAAGGATCATACTCATACCTTTGTAAACAAAGGAGGTGAAGTTGGTGGTATGTAAATAAATTTTTACATGAACAATTTATTTTAGTGTTTAACCATTCGTTTCTTATTTCATTTGTATCTACTATTGTCTTTTCTCGGGAAACTTCTCACATAATAGTATCTTCCTGATGTTTGCAGAACTTGATTTTCGGTTTCCTGTGGGAGCACCTATCCATGGAATACGTGCATTTCTGGCGACTAATCAACTCAAGGTTGAAATTTGTTGTCATTCTTCTATGCAGTAGAAGCCTAAAAGTTACCTGGTTGCTACACAACAATTAACCTTTCAGTAAATTGTAGATTTTTTCAATCTTATAAGCTATGAACCATGTCTTTAAGTGCTATTGGTTTTGTTGGGTTTATTTCATTGAAGGGGAAGTTGAGATGATCTTGATGTTAACTCGAGAGATACATGTCGATGAGCTTCTTGTTTATCATCATTTGGCTAGCTAATTTCCAATGTTCTCATTTCATCCCTGTAGCGCTTGCATTTCTGAATGTAGAGTATGAGATTATTATCTCTTAACAACCAATAAATTGGCAGATTTAGATGGATAACATTTATTCTTTTTTTAGTCACCATGGGATAAACCTTTATTATTTATGAGATAATCAATGTTATTTTTGGTTTATAGACCTGTCACTTTGAGTTGCCGTCTAATATCAAATGCATAAGCCTTTTCATTCAATTCATGATTGTGTCTGACATCTGCTCTCCATGATAACTATGCAAATTTTAGAATCTGGTATTCATCCATTCATTTTAGTTTCCATGTATCTAAGGCTTGACAGTTCTAGGATGCTTTAGCCTGGACATTTAAATTTTTATATTTCAGTTCTATATTAGATTTTTGTCCTCTTTTCACCATTATATGTACCAGTTTAGATTCTTATATCGTCGATCATGACTTCGTGTCATCTTTTCTCTCCTGCAGCTATATGATAAAGCGAGAAATGCTGTCGCTCTTGCTTTAAGCCCAGTTGTTCGGGCTCTTATTGATCCAGATGGGGCATTGCAAGATATACGAGATTTAGATAGTGTAAGAATTTGTCACTTATGGTTCTCCTTTATGATTCTTTTAATTCCTTTAAGTTCCCTCTTTAAAAAGAACTTTAAGTTTCTTTCAACTTATTAAAGTTTTTCTTTGTTCGTAACTGAAATTTTTTTTCACTGTTCTTCTGGGAATAGCTTGCAAAGTCTTGGGCCATCTATTGTTGATATATATATCATCTTTTATTGATGATTTGTCTGCAAATTAGTTATACACCTACTCCTTTTCTATTTTTCATAGGATCCCCTTTTGGGTCTTCTTGTGTGATTCTTTTTAGTAGTTTTATCATACAGATTTTCTATTCAGCAACTTTACCTATTTTATGCACGGTTGTGCTTTTGTTGAGTTCTCTTCATCATGCATCCTTCCAGATTAGCTTCTCAGATTGGTTTTTGTCAAAAGGCGGCACACGTGAGAGCATCAGCAGGATGTGGGATCCTGTAGCTTATGCCCTTGGATTTATTGACTGTGACAACATAAGTGCACGATGTATGCTTACGATATTCGCACTTTTTGCCACCAAGACAGAGGCTTCCCTTTTGCGAATGTTGAAGGGTTCTCCTGATGTTTACTTGAGTGGTCCTATAAGAAAGTATATAACAGACAGAGGTGGACGGTATGATTATATATGATTAAACTAGTCTCTGTCTTCAAGTTTTGTTTCTTGATGCCAAGATGTTATCTTTACTTCTTTTTTTCTTCAACAGGTTTCACCTTAGGTGGGGTTGTAGAGAGATACTCTATGATAAATCCCCTGATGGACAGACATATGTTAAAGGCATTGCAGTGTCGAAGGTCGAGCATTACAGTTTTTCTTCAGCTTTTTCTAAATTTCGTCTTTCAATCTTTATGTAATGCAAGAGGCTTTGTCCATTGGAATCTTGTACTGCTCACAGGAGGCCAATTCATGGAAACTGATACTTGCCAAAATTCAAAAAACCTAACACATTCGATTTTAAAAAAATAATTTAGATTAATTATTGGCCATTTCTTGTTGAAGTTTTCAGGAAGATGGGCTCAAACTTTGTTGTGTATTTGCCAACCATTCTGATCTGATAATTGCTGTATTGTGACGTTTAATCTTGTAATTGTCTTGGTTTGTTTATATGACTAAAAATGGTAGCATTGGATCATTTGTTTTAACTACCTGCACATACTCTATTGTGGGGAAATTTTCTACACTTATCACACATTACAATCTTCTGATAAAAGTTAAAAAATGTCAGGCAACCAGCAAAAAAGTTGTGACAGCTGATGTTTATGTCGCAGGTTTGTCATGATCAACCTGAACTATGTGCCACTTTTAGTATTGTATAATTTGTTAGCTATATCATGGGATATATTCGTTGCAGCTTGTGATGTCCCTGGTATTAAAAGATTAATTCCGTCTTCCTGGAGGGAATGGGAACTCTTTGACAATATATATAAATTAGTTGGAGTTCCAGTTGTCACAGTTCAACTCCGGTACAATGGTTGGGTTACAGAATTACAAGATCTGGAGATATCAAGGTATTAATTTCTCTACAAATTAATTCTTAACTTTTTGTCTCTTCTGATTGCCTGACTACTAATGTTGATTAAGGGTTTCCTATGGATGGCCTTCATTCAATTAATCTTTTTGTCTGTGGCAAGTTTTATCTTAGGAGATTTTGTCTTTTCTTTTCTTTGTGATTGTAGGCAACTAAGACGAGCTGTAGGATTGGATAATCTTCTTTACACACCAGATGCAGATTTTTCTTGCTTTGCAGATCTTGCTCTTGCATCACCTGAAGATTATTATATTGAAGGACAAGGATCCCTTATCCAGTAAGGCCATGCACTCCTTTTTCCTTTTTAGCAGATGTAACAAAATTAGCTTATACGGTCATCAACAATATGTTTTTTCTTTTTAGGGCTGTAATTACGCCTGGTGATCCATACATGCCTCTGCCTAATGATGTGATCATAAACAAAGTCCAAAAGCAGGTTAGTGACTTACCTTAGTTTTATGGATTCAGAAACTTCTTCTCTTTTAAGAATGGGAAAGATGAATACTGAAGTTGGTAGTCATCCAGATCAAAGAAGTAATACAAGATTTAGTACATGAAGGTATAAATGGGTTAAGAAAATTTTCTTTTGTTATTCATATAAGGAAAATGTAGCTCGTCTTGCTTTATGAATGATCTCGCAAGTTTTTTCCTTGAGTAATGGATCTTGCAAGAATTGCTGATCAGAATCTAACCATTTTTATGTTCCAGTGAATAAAAATTGTGTGTTTGGATTGTTATACTAGACTGTTCTTTTTTTTTTCCATTGTTTATTTTTGAAGATTAGCTGCAACAAGATGTAGAAAATTTGCATCAACTAGACATGGAAATACATAGGAGTTGCTAGCCACTTTGGTTCTGTTCCCACGACTTGCTTAGGTTCATTTTGTTAACAGACCGATTTATTTGAATAGTTTCTGCTTGGTTTAGATTTTCTTTGCCCCATTTTTATATAATATTTCCTAGCACTTTTTAATCATTTTGTTTCTCCTTTGCCAATTTCTACTTGTAGATTTTAGTCTTTCTTTTGTCTTCCACTTCCTTTATTTCTCATGGCATGTTTCTTGAGTCTGATTCTAAAAGACCATGGAATTTACTTTATGCTTGTATAAACTATTTTACTGGTTGCTTCTTTTTTTTTATCATGATTTCCAGATTGTCTTGATGAGACTAGTAGAGATATATGTAACTTGATCAGTCTGCACTACTGTTACCAATATTGTTTGTGTTGTGAAATGACAACTTCCCATGCTGATTTTTTAATCTATATCTTTTCAGGTATTGGATTTGTTCCCTTCTTCTCGGGGTCTGGAAGTTACATGGTCATCAGTAGTTAAGATTGCACAATCTTTGTACCGTGAGGCACCTGGCAAAGACCCCTTTAGACCTGATCAGAAGACACCTGTTAAGAACTTCTTTCTGGCTGGTTCTTACACTAAGCAGGTATTTTGATATGACAGTTTTCTGCTTTCACTTTGTTGTTTTAGTCATTAATGAACTGTGAATTGCATTGTCATCTTTGAGTTGTAATAGATTGCCTTCTGCCTTGCTGTCAAAGTACCTTTTTGCAAATTGCATTTTCCTTGGCCTGTGGTATTGTTTACGTCTAAAGAAACCACTCAGTTGCTTTGGTACCTTTGTGACAAATATTACCTAGTTTACTCTCTAAAGATGACAGTGTCAAGGACATGCTACAAGTGGGTTTTGGGATTGTTCTGGAAAATGTTTTGTTGAGATGCTGATTTCAACAATATCAACAAGTAGGATATTACACATCAAGTAGACGATTGTTTTAGGCTAGAGACAAGTATTTTCTCAGAAGAATTAGAGGTAGATGTTTCACCAAATCATTATTAAGATATGAGTATCTTGTATTTCTCCTGTGCGATGCTTGCATTTCCTCTGCAACCAATCAAGCACGTAGTATGAACCAAGCAAATTTCAAGTTGAGGCTCATTGCTCTTTTCATGCAGGACTACATTGACAGCATGGAAGGGGCAACTCTTTCTGGTCGGCGAGCAGCCGCCTATATCTGTGGAGCTGGGGAAGAGTTGGCAGCTTTAAGGAAGAAAATAGCCTTCAGTGAATCAGTGACAACGCAGAAAGATAATATTGCGGATGAACTCAGTCTAGTCTGATATTTCATACCTTCATGATAGATTAGGATATGGGAGAAAACATCATATTGCTCATTGTGTATTTGCATTGATGATTCATGTCTTTTACTGCATCTTTATGTAGCATTAAATTATACAGGTATTGTGTTAGCCAAGTTACATATGGCATACGGGATAAACTCAGGCAAACAGCAACGTCTCAGCAGAAGCATAGCTCAGTGCGATCATATATCCTAATGCTCATGTATTGCTTTGGCATGGTCTAAGGAGCTGTCGTCTTTAGGGGGTCTGATTACACAAGTGGAGAAAGCAACACAAAGATTTGCAGAACTCGACATTATTATTCAAGTTGGTACTTTGCTCCATTTTGTATATGTGATGTTTTAAACTCGATATTTAGAAAAATTCTTATCATAATCTCATCAGCGCAACAAATTATATTTGATAAATTTGATGAGAGATTATGAATTGGCATGAAAAGAGTTGATTACATGTAGACGAAATTTAGAAGCAAAAAAAAAAAAAAACGCATGCAGTTCAACTGAACTTTTAAACGTTTGCATTCTGAAGGTTATTACTTATTAGAAGGTTGGCTTTAGATCTTTCCATTAACCTCTCACTGGCCTCTTTTATATGTTATTTTCTGCATTAGGAAGAATATAAGTGCCAGTACTTTTTCCGTTGTTGATATTTTTATTTAGTGCAAGTTATATATTTTTATATGTTATTTTATGATATTATTTAAAATTTAATAAATTGATTGTCTCTTTTGAAGATTTAAGATAATAACAGCATAGTCGGAAAAGGATAAGTAGGCCAACCAGCCAATGTATGGGGTCATGTAAATTTACATGTTCTCTCACCTATTAAGCAACTTTGATGGAAAAGTTAATTAGATTCAAGTTTTGCTAAGGTTAGTAATTTTAAATTTAAATTATAAATTCGTCAAAATTGGTCAGGGTTTATTATTACTCCTATTCTAATATTGGATGCCAACGAGTTCGAGACCGAAAAAGAAAAGAAAAATTCTTCTAACACCAACTCAACTATTATATTCTTTTCACATCCAATCTTAAATTATAAATTTATCAATTCAATTCTCAAACTTATTCCAATTTGTCCTTTCATTAAACTACATTCAAAATTTTGCTAACTTAATTTTTTAATAATTATGAAATATCATTTTACCCTTACTTCTTGAATACAAAAGATTTTATAAAAAAATAAAATAACAAAGTAAGGATACAACTATTATTAATAATTATGAAATTTCTTAATCATATTGTTGTTTTTTATTTTTTATTTTTTATTTTAAATGTGTTTTATAATATTTAAAGGGAAAGAGTAAGGTTATCATTTTGTTATTGATAAAAAATAAAGTTAACATGATTTTGGATGAAGGTAACGTTGACAAACAGTTTAAAATTTAATGTGGAAAAACTTATAATTGACGAAATGTTAACCCAATTGAAAAAACTCTCCACCTTATATGGGCCCAATGGTATGCAATCATATTGTACCTGCTATGTTACAGAAGAAAATGGAAGAGCAGGTTAATCTCCACCTTGATGGATCCCAAATTTTTTTCATAGTTGGAAAGTCAAAGGAACATGAAAATCCATAATTTTTTCTCCTACTCAGGAAAATATTACAATTAGAGTATTTGGATGTTAATTTTAATAAGAAATATACCATGATACTTGGTCTGTTTAAAGGTGAAAAAATTAGGAGGTCTCACTTGAGCAATTTTTTTCTTTGACGACTTGTGTGATGGAGAAGGCAAAACGTAAAGGCTAACTTGTTCACGTAATCACATGAAGCCCCATGAAAATTTTAAGAAATGCTAAATTTGATAACATAATAATGTAAAGGCCATTAAGGCCGTGTTTGGTAACATAATATTGCTCACTTATTATGTGTTAACCCATGAAATGCCAACTTTTGGTTCTAAAAAGTAAAAAATGATAGAGGGACAAAGTTAACTTTCTAAAAATATTTGTTCCTATCTGAATTTGTGAGATAAGTAATTCATACTTTGTGCAATACTTTCTTATTTCTTAACTCTATTAATAGATACATTTTGTTCCATGAATAATTATTAGGCTCTAAATATGTTTTAGACTCACGATGGATCACATCCCTTTTCCTTGTGTGGTAGGAGATTTGAGTCGACGTGATCACACTATTTGACCCCTTGGAAATACGAAGACACAATATTATCCATTTTAAATATATTTTTTGTTGCTCGATAGCGATTTAATAATTTGCCCAACAATATGGAATATAACATATTACCTTTTTTTTCAAAAAAATGTTTTTTAAAATTTAAACTCGACATTTCTAATTACTTCATTCAATTCGTTCCTAAGTGAGTGTTGTATCCGTTTCAATTATTGGAATATAAATAAATTTTTTTTGTGTAGAGTACTCGGTGTATAATAAAAATTGAGCATTATTTTTCTTTCGTGATCAAATAATTATTATTTTTAATTTAACTTATTAATTAAATAATAAATTTGATCGTCGAATTATTCAATAGTTTTGATCAATTTTTTTAACATATCTGATTAATTTAACGAGTCTATGTTAAAAATATAAATATGAAGATATTTAATTTTTAGAATTATTGATAGTCCATCTAATTTAATATAAAATTCTGAATTATTAAAAAATAATATTTTTGTTAATTATTTATGTGTTGAATTTTAAGTTAGACTAAAATTATCAACAACTTTAATAAAAAAATGTTAAAAATATGAATATTATATTTTTCGAGCTTTTTGGTATTAGAAATATAATCATGGATATTATAATTATGATAATTCGATATACATTAATTAAGGAAATTTCTTGAAGTTTTGCTCTTAATCTATTTCTAATTTCTTCATATTATATAGAATTATNATATAATCATGGATATTATAATTATGATAATTCGATATACATTAATTAAGGAAATTTCTTGAAGTTTTGCTCTTAATCTATTTCTAATTTCTTCATATTATATAGAATTATTAACTCGATATACCATTAATTAAGGGAATTTTTTGAAGTTGCTCTTAATCTATTTCTAATTTCTTCATATTATATAGAATTATACCAAAAATTAAAAAAAATAATTCAAGTTGCTCTTATTTAAAAATATTTTTGGTATAATTGTACGTAATGAAAAAATACTTGGGACCTTGGATTGTTTTTAAGATGACGAGATTCAATTCTAACACCTATATCTGTCATGATGTATTCTCAATGTAACTATCTACTAATCTCGTTTATAACTCTCCTCTTATGACTCAAGCCCAAACACAATGACTGTGACTCATTGGGTCCCCTTAAATGGGCTTAACGCGTAGCAAGTACATGGAAATGTGACTTGCTTGCCTCGGATGTGCCGTGTCGAACGTTACACTACAAGCAAATTGGTCATAATTTGAAATAATATATATAATATTAGTGTGAGTGCACATTGAAAATTTATAAATTAATATTATTTTAATCCAACGATGCAGATTATTTTTATTTTGAATCGTCAAAATTAATAATAATACTGATCAGAATATTAAGAACGTGTCTATACGCAATTTGATTATAATTTATACATGCAAATCAATACACTCTATCGTATGAATGTATTATGCCTCCCTTCTTCATGGACCATTATATTATATGTTAAAAGATACTCTCAAGACAAATCTGACCAATAGAAACAAATTAAATGCAACTGCCAAACGCTGTCTTATTACTTAATTTGTCAATATTAGTTGTTTAGAAAAGGGCCACATGAAAGCGAAAGTAACAGCTGCCATAACCATGAATTTGAAGTATATTATATTGATTAAAGATCCATAAGTGGACAAAAACACATAATCATACCTTATTGATGGTTGTACGTAGTATTGTTGTCATTAGAAAAAAACATATGCATTGTGTGTGCGTGCGTGCATATAATTTATTTTATTTGTTTCATTATTTTTAAACAAATTACTTAATTAACTACTTCAATTCACAAGAAACCCCTTGCATCCTTAATCAGTATTTTGTCCAGCACAAAAGTATAAATTAATCTATGTGTAGAAAACTTAAATCTACGACGTTTTTAACTTTGGAATGTTAACTAGTATATATAGTCACCTCTCTTTGGATTATTTGTTTTTAATGAAAGAGAACACAAATGTGCCACAATGCTCAACCCTTCAATTCATAGTCCTAGCTTATGACTACTAGTTTGATATCATGATTATGATGATGATAAAATTTTCTATTATAAGATATTTGAGAATATATATATATATATATATANCTATATATATATATATATATATATATATATATATATATATAATTTTTTTGTCGTTTGGAGATTATTTGTGTAATGCTTCGAAAATACCACTCAAAATATTGTTGAATTCTCATTCAACATGTGTTTGGACACATTTCCAATACTATCAAGGCATTCTATTTTGATTGAATCTTTGATTCATAGTGCTAGCTTATTGACATGTCATTTGCGAAAATCAATACTTAAAAGAAAGAAAATGTAAACGTACACCACAGTCATACACGCTGTCATAATAATTTAATCACAAATCATGATTACCTGCAAGATTAGATGTTGAAAAAATAATTCTCCGATAAGTTATGAAATCTAATATATATTAAAATTCAAATAAATAAACATATTTATATATACATAAATGAAGAAAAAACATAAATTATCGTTATATATAACATAAAGTTTTTTATAAGACCTAAAGAACATTTTAGCAACACAATATTGCTTTTCCTTGATTAACATTCATTTTATAGCATTCCTTCTTTAGCAATCATTTTTTTCTTCCATCTTTGCATTTTTACTTATTTTTTTCTTCAATGTTTGATCTTCTTAATGTGAATAACTTTTCATCACTTTAAAAGAATATCATGACAATTTATTTATCTTAATAAATGATTTATTTATCTTAATAACTTTTCATCACTTTAAAAGAATTTCGTTACTTTTGTTATGTTAGATTTATTGGAGTACGTTTAGCGGAAGCATATAAGTTTAGAAGCAAAATAGATAAGAGCGAAAGAGAGAGCAGAAAAAATAAACAAGCACACAAACACAACGTTTGTTGACGAGGTTCGGCCGAACTCCAGGCTTACGTCCCCGCTCCGGTCTTCTCGCACTTGAGATCTTCGGAGATCACTAACTCCTTCAAGGGTGAAGGCTCCCTTACAAGCTTCTCCTTTCTTGCACGAGGACAAGGAGACAACCTTTTACAAATCTCAAGAACTCTTGGTCCCTTCTATTCTGGATTCTTCACTCGAATCACAAAAGGGGAACTAAGGCTTTTTTCACTCAAAGCACACTCTCAGTATTTTGCCGAAGTTACTTTCCAAGACTCTTGTGATTACAATATATACT
>LTAE01002964.1:29159-40218 GCA_001647135.1 Pontederia paniculata | reverse complement strand
TTTCTATCATTCTTCTCCCACTGCTCCTTTGCTTTCTCTTCGGCCTTCCTTTGTTCATCTGTGGCTCCCTCAGAAAGGTTGGGAGCAGTAGAGTCGATATACTCATCCAGGTTCTCATGGATCAGTCGAAACCTAACTTTTATGCTCCACATATCATAATTAACGCTATTAAGGCATTCCATCCTTGCCATTTCACCAGCAATAATTCTTGAAGTCATTTTTAATTTGTCTGCTGCTCGTCGACAGAAACAGGGAAAACAGAGCAGGTTCGTCCGTTCATTGCAGTGTTCGTCCGGCGAGGTGCTTCAACTCTCCTGCAGGGTCGCGGAAGACGTCAGGGACAGATGCTCTCGTTGGATGGAGAACTAACTCTCGAGGCGATGGTGCAGACGCGGAGGAGAGCGGCGGCGCAGGGAAGAAGAAATGATTCAGGTGCAGTCGACGATGCTCCGGCGGCCCTCCAAAACTTGGCTCTGATACCAGTGTAGATTTTCGGAAAAGATTGAATTGGATTGGGGCTCCCGAGCGATGGCCATTCTCCTCAATCAAGTGAGACTTATATAGGCGCATACGTACACCATCGCCGTCCGCCTTATTTGCGCCGTTGGTTATGTTTCCCGCGTGCCCCGCCCACATCGCGTCCTCCCGCGAGATCCGGACATTTGGAGCGCGTCTCCCGGCTCCCTCCCAAAGCACTTGGCTCGTTCAAAATTGTGGCCACGAATGATCACAAAACTTACATATTCTAAATGGACCTCCTCAAAATTTAGATGTAAAGGTTACTACTATAATATGGTAATACTGGAACATTTTGGGTATTTGAATAAACCACTAGCACATTTTTCATTCAAATTGTATTAAAAATAGAAATATTTCACAAAGTATTTCCCTTTTTGTTAGAAATGGACAATGATTGTATATGAATTATGAAATATTACATAAGCTTGAAGTTGGTCAAATAAATTGATTGAATAATTAAAGAATTACAATATTCAAGAATATGCATCAAAACGCGGAGATTACTTACTAAACCTTAAACCACTTAACTTTTTTTGGGGGGATAAATAGATAATTTTTAATCGACACATAACATATCATAAATTTTAATTGTACTAAATTATATCTTATCATACCTACTTTAGATTTGTAATTTTCATTTACATGACGAGCGTGTAAAAAATGTTGACCCTGGTCTAAATTTAAATATGCGTTAATGTTAAATCAAATATGTTATCAATAATCTAAGTTCAATAAAAGAAAAATATAATTTTTAATACGAGTAACATCGAAATTTAAATTCAGAATTTCAAATTTTAATATCATGTTAAATTAAATATGCTACCAACAATCTTAAAAATTTAAAACGATAAAAAAATAACATATTTATATTTATTTTTTTAATAATTAATTTTATTAATTAACTCAATCAATGTACCACCTCACCTGACTATATTTTTTATTGGTCCTACGCCTCAATAATCTAAAAAGAAATGTGTCACTCAAAATGACAAGTTTTGAGAAAAAAATATATAGTAGCAATCTAAAAAAGGATAGAGACCATATCCAACCTCACCATGGACCGAGTTGGTGCAGTTAAATGCAATGAAAACTTGGGTGCAGGACAGGACCAGGTTTTTTGGTTGGACCAGTTCATGTTTGAAGGCCGAAATGACGGATCGCTCGTAGATGTCCATTAAACACAAATTTTGAATGAGGTTGGGAACTCTACTTAGCAAAAGTAGAGTCTACTTAGTTTTTTTGTTAAGTAAGCTACTTAACGATGATCTAATTCGTCAGATTTGATTCTGACGATTACAGATCAAATTTAAAAATTTAAAATATATTTTAAAATTTTGATATTAAACTGTCGAAAATGAATATGATGAATTAAATCACCGCCAAGTAGTTTACTTAGTAAAAGTGCTAAGTAAACTCTCTTTCTTCATTTTTTTTTAATTTCTTATTATAATATATTTTCTACGGGTGGAAGATGGTCATGGGAGTATGGGACATTAGTAAAAAAAATTGTTATCATAGTTTAAGAGATTATTTTTAAAATATAAAATCATAAAATCTAATAAAACTTTTAAATTTTAAATATAATTTTCTTTAAACTTATTTTCTTGAAAAAATGATTTCAACTATAAGCATTTGTTAACCCTTTTTATTTGGGTGGATATTCTGAAGAGGGGCGGGGGGCAGGTGCCAATAGTCATTTGCAAACACAAACAATGTATTTTAGTTAACCTAAATATAATATATATTTTAATAGAGATGCTATAGTCAATAAGTAATATCATATTAAAATATTAAATAAATGATTAATAAAAAAATATTGTCAACATAATTTTTTTCTATAATTTAATGATAAAATAAATGATATGTTATTACCTCAATTCTTTCCTATAATTATCATTGATCAATTATTAAATCTCTTTGATATTTGAGTCAAGTATTTATGTTTATTTTATTATCTCGTGGGTCATACAAATTTATTTTTATTTTAATTCTTTCTTTACCATTTCTAACTTTATTAACAAATTTTATTTTCTTTGCAGAAATGTTCTTTCCGAATATATTATCTTATTCTTTTAGATTTCTTTAAACTTATCTTTCTTCATGATTTTTGGTATTATTATATGATCCATACATAATGAACATGCATTAATTTTTGTTCTTATATAATTTTTTTATTTTATAATGTCATACGAACTCATATATAATTTCTTGTCCTTATTCTTTTATATTCTTAATGATTTTGCATTATTGCTCTTCTTTCTCTTGTGTATAATTCATCAATATCTTTCAATCATGTAACAAATTTTGTTACTATTTGTACATTTTTTATTTAATTATTTTAGTTATTTTACCTATTTAAAAGTTTATATTATTTTATTCATGCTATTTTTTAAAAAATGTAGCAATCATTAATATTATCTAATATAGCTATATAGTTATCATGGATTATGTGGTTTACTGATTATGTTGTAGGGCATTATTCTTTCACCACAATCAATGTTCTTTTTAATTTAGGTAGTCAACTATTATCTCTACAAACTTACCTTTTATCCGATGAACCCACTTAAAATATTTCTTGCTCCGCCACCGATTTTGTAACTCAAAGCTGAAAAATGGGTTCTGTGTCTTGTTTTTCAATAGAAAGATTTTTTTAAAATAATATTTCAGTTTTCTTTAATTAATTCTGAAATAGTTTATCTGAAAATCAGAAAAAGAAAATATAACAAAAAGATAAAAAGGAACTTTATATCAGACAAGGGCCTGGGCCGGATTGTCAAATTCTGTTGGTTCCAACTTTCTATAGTTGCGGCCCATGAACGGAGGATATTATTGTCATCAATATTCATATTTGTACTTTCAATTTCTTCAAGTATCCACATCGCAAAACGATTAATGACCAAGTTTGAAACCACAATTTGTTCATTTTTTAAATAAAAGTTTAATTTATCTAAATAAATATAAATCGATTTGTTTACAAAAAAAATGATATGATGGACAGCAGAGCTCAGTGTCATATTTTGGATTAATTATATAGATTAATGTGATGGATTTAATGAAAAGATTGAATTTACAATCTTAGTTAAATTTATCAGTACTCATCTAATTCTAAAGCAGATTAAGAGGTCTAACTAAAATTAAGTTGGTATTATATTTTTTTCTTTGTCAATGATCATTGTGATGGATTGAGTTAAAACAAAGTTGTTGGCCTCACACATATTATTAATATAGTTACAAAAATTCTCTCTTTCAAATAATTTATGCATCCCATTTTTTTATAGTTTCAAGGCCATTCTAAGAACTGTTTGGATGGTTAAATGTATTAGGCCTATAACCTATAAATGGTAGATTCCTAGCACCCTGAGGTATTCAACACTGCTAATAAGGTGGAATATAAATAATATCTAGGCTGGTTTTACAGCAGGTTGGGGGCTATTTTAAGCCTTGAGAACTAGTTGCTCAATTCTAATCTACTTGTTCTAGCTGCATGCGGAGAGCAAATTCCTGTCTTGCCTACTGTCCACCCCATCTGCACCTTGTGGTCATAATATAATGCAGCATAATTATAACCTAATGAGACACCAAGAAAAGGATTAATAATTATATATGAACCTTCTTTGCAGTGCATTACAAACCTTATCATAATTCCTTGTCATCTTGAACTGCTTGATCTGAAAAGACATGCTAAGTAAGCCTAGTTAAATATGTTTTTGCACACGAAAACTTATCTTCCATGATTGGCTATGTAGTCCTATGATTAGTTAAACAATTGAATGTTACTCCCTGCCACTACTATAATTAGCATGAAGTTCTTTGAGTGTCTGTTCTGATCTTCTTTAGTTCTATCCATTAACATTACATGCAAACTAGCCAAGAAACTGACTGGGTCCCTTGTGTCAGCAACAGCATGCTGCTGCTGATGCATAGGGATTGCTTCCTTCTACTGGGGACTAAATTCAACATATGTAGTCTGATCAGTGCCTATCATGTATTAGGCTCTCCTTCCCTTAGCCATCCATCATGCACCATCTTTTGTTCCTCAACTTGAGGTGCTCGCCCACATGCCATACACACAAGTGAGAGATTTTGAAGGAGGAAAAAAAAAAGGCAATTCTTCTTCTTCTATGTTCACATATATCCTGTTCAAGACATTTGATCCATTAATTGTTCAGAGAAAGGTAACATGATTCCCCAATATGCATGCACTGTCTCTAGTCACTAACACACTATTTGCTGGTTGCATCCTCTCCCTTTTTTGACCACTCCACCAGCTCCTTCTCTCGTGATGCTTATTTGGATTTCGAACAAAAGAGCAATGCATTGGAAAAGAAGGTAGGAAGCACATGGATTTGTGCCATGGACACTACTGGCCCTTCTCTCCTTAGAACCAAGCAAACCAAGCATCATATAAAGAGGCCTATCCCCTCGGATCCCGCGATCATCACTTTCAAATGATGAAATCTGACCAGCAAAGACATGAGGATCTGGGGCTGGATATATAGGATAGCTACGAGTGCACACATTGTAGGGCTTACAGATCCGAGAATTCTCTTACTTCCATGCAGTGTTCTCTTGCAATGAAGCTAACAAGAAGCAAGTAGAGCCATTGGAGGGCCGGAGAGGGAAAAGATAAAGAGTGCCGATCGATGCAGCAGCAGCTAGCATGCATCCTTTAGCTAAAGACTGCAAAAGCTCGTTTGGTGTGGAAACTTTGTCTCCATTCTTGTGTATCTTTTGGTGATGCCAATGGAGGCTCTTTTGGCGAGCTTTGAGGTAAAGAGTACTGCGAGGGTTTGGCAGCTTGTCTTGTTAGAGACTAAGTTGCAAAAGGGATGGATCGATTGAGTGAGCTTTGACGGGAAATGTTGAATGTTATGGACTTTTTATGGGTGACTGTGATGCTTAAGGCTGCAAAATTTTCGGGTTCTAAAAAGAACATGTGTATGCATCTTTTGTTTGTCTTTAGCCCTGTTCTGCGGAGTAGTCTCGTTGAAGGGTGTTGTCAGTTGAAATGATATATATTGTACTATCTCATGTCTCTCTGCAGATGGCCTTTGCAATTTCCTAACATTGGTAGATGCACAATTGAGATACTACAGAGATCTACTCTTTGTTTTTAGCTGTTCAACAGATGCAAGTTACTGCAAAACTTTATTGTTATTTTGGACTTCATGACATTCTTAAGAACAGACAAAAATGAAATCTATGTACATTTTTAGTGGTTTTAGTGTAGGATATCATGCCAAATTTTAGTTGATTGCATGCACTGGTATCAGCTATCACTTGCTGATATCCTAATTAATGTAAATGATGACTCATTTGCATGCCCTATAATCTAACAACTCTTAGTCTTAGGCTTATGTACTTTATACAAATCTATATCTATCAGACTAGCTAATTACAGGGTCTGTCTAGCAAAAGAAGATCTTGAATCTTGGAATACCAGGACTAGTCAAACTAGTTTACCATAATCAACTTTCATCTTTAATTTGAAGGTGATATATGTTAATTGGAGAATACTTTTCTTTCTGTTCAGTGTTCTCATGCATGATCAGAAAGTTATAATTCACCAATCCAGGTTTTCATTTTTTTGTGTACATTTTTCTTTGAATTGTGTGGCAATATGGTTAGTTCCCTTACTATATACATATATATATATATATTATATATATATATATATATATATATATATGTATGTATGATGTTCATATATATAGTTAGTTCCCAAACCACCAACATGGTGAAATGCTATCTCATGTGCCAATCCATTTCGAATGCTTTAGTAAAGGTTCACATCTTGCATTTGCCATCATGTTCAAAATATAAAGCAGCCTATCCTCGTCAAGGTGGTTGTCTCGAGGCCCTAAAAGGGTGGCAGCACTTTGTAAAGGTTAGAAAGCAGTGTGTCAACAAGCAGCACCATTATCTCAACTAGACAAATTAAGACTCACTCTCCTCGTTAATAAAGCATAATATCTCATCTGAAAAATGTCCTTCTAACCTCCCTTTTCATGCCATGTTATCTCATTAATGGATCCAAACACGAAAAAAGGAAAAAGATTAGAAAGAGAAAAGGAAAAAAAAAGACATGCATGAACTATATATGAAACTTACTGTATAAGGCTCTTGAACAGGAGAGAAGATCATGCTGGTCTAATGAGTATGTTTCTCATACAATACACTTAATCGTACTGTACTTTATTCTTTATCTTCTTAATTTTCTATATAAATCTCATCAAGACCCAAACTTTAGTGACGTATCACTTTATATCTCTCCTTGAGCAAAGCTCGAGGGAGTACACTCTCATGTAATGCACAATGAAGGCCACGTCCATGCACCAAGAAAGAAACCCTAACCCTAGACCCCTCACCTTCTTAATTATATGAAGTTAATGAAACCTGAAATGAAGAAAAGAAGTGGGGGAAGACAACAAACCAGGAAGCCTTCTTTCTGCACAAGGGGTCCTTCAAGAGAACAGTTGTCCTTCAAAAGGTTCTGCCATGGAAATAGAGCATGTATACATGCATATGAAAACATTATTTTCCCTTGTGGACATGCTAATAAGGCACCTCCTGTTGCATAATAGTTCAGAAAGATGACAGCCTAGAACTTAAAAATTGCTCTAGATAGCTATCATTGGATGCATGTCTACTAAGTCATACAGTATATATTCCCTAAGAAACGCGTTACAGGGTGATGGAGGCATCAGAAAAGGTGGACAGGTTGGATCATTTGGTTGATAGATTATGATAAGATTACAGAAATATATTGCCCAATAGTAGTACATGATATGTTTACTGCTTAGAAATTAAAGATTTCTATTCTTTGATTCCGACTTGTACTTTTAAGGAAACAAATATATGATGGTAAGAATCAAACCTGAGCCATAATTATATATATATATTATTTATCAGAACGCAGTGGTTCTGAACGCAAACGATATATGACTGCTTGCCCTGACGACTGGTCTCGTTGTAAAGATGCAAGTCTGACGTGTTTGTGGCATCTCGATCCATCTCCTCAGTTGATTACTGAGCCAAACATGATTCAGATAATGCTGTGGCTTTCCCGGAAGATGCTGCATGGTGCATGCAAAAGGTTTAGAAAAAAAAAACATCTACGATTGATTGAATAATATTTTATGGGTACCGACAAAAAGCGCACTGAGATTACTGATCATAACAAGTAATGTATACTATAATGGAGTAAAAGTTGATATCCTTTTACTTTGGTCAATGCATGTGTGCATGTTTGATTTGAAATTTCTATGTGGAAATGGTTTTTTTAGCAGACTGTTTTTTTCTTCTTTATTTTATGTAAAGTCTGATGGCAATGATTCATGTAGAAATGCTGCTGCTTTCGGCTCTCTCCAACTTTGCTGACATTGTATTTGTTCTGTGCTGTTCGTTTAAATGTTATTTTTTCAATTATGTTTTGAATTAAAGTATATATATAGCTGATGCAGCCAATAACAAACCATGAAAATGGAGTGGAGTATGTATAAATATGTGACTGCATGTGAGAGCAAAAGCTCCACTAGTGGTGACATGTTGTTACAATTTTGTGCATGAAGTATTTTTAACTCCCACTAGCTATCCACCTTATTCCAAGCACATAGATATATAATCCTACATGAGAACCTATGATTTCTTGAAGCTATCTTAGTTACTGGTGAGTATTCTTTATGTCTACCCCAGATAAGACAGGCTGATCTCCTACCTTGCACATATCATTCATCAAGGGGTTTATAGCCTTTAACATTAGGACGCTGCTCCCTTATGCCTTTTTCTTTCACTCACCTAGCTAGCTGATAATACTGATTGCCTTCTTGCAGTAATCTTGGAGAGATTTGATTTAAGTTAAAAACATACTTGAATTTGTATTTTCAAGCACAATATTGTGCATATAGTAGTTAATTTTTATGTAATTGCAATAGTAACATAAAAAAATGTCTTATGTTAATTGGTTAATCAAATTAATTAACCAAGACTTAGCTCCTTCAACTGTAGTAGAGTTTTACTTTATCATATTGCAATCTTTTATTGGTTTATATATTGTGACATATCATGCATGTGTGCATTTCAACTAAGGATCATATTGCAAATATATAGTCATGGCAAAGATTGAATTATCACTTAGTTTTACCGGCTAATTAACAAGACTACAGTAATATATGATTCGAAGTGGAGAATATAGTGATTAATGACAATATAGTTACGCACACAGTGACTGCATGAGTGAGTTGGTGTTTAAGAGCAAATTAGAACAAATTAAAGAACAAAACCTATGAACTACATATAGTAATTAAGATTTAAAGCTAACATATAATTAGAAAAAGTCTTGTCACATCTACATGAGCATCTGATAGAAGAATATATGACTGTCAGGAATCCCTTTTTATCGCTTCGATCGGCAGCTAAACAACCATTACTTTTAGCAGTTGCATGACATGCACTTCCTGTTCCCATGCCCTGGGTATATATATGCATGTCTTCTATGTATACTTTTTTTGTTATCCTGGTCTATGATCAGGTTCATCACTCCCGTTACAGTCACTGGCTTTTGAGTGCTTCCTTTTATCCATGTTTAAAGGAAAGTTGGGGGCTCTTTGTCTGATCAAAGATGAAAGGAAAGAAAAGTGCAAAGGAGGTTGGCTCTCTGGCACAAAACAATTAAAATATCCTCAGGAAGATAATATTCACACTGGTCTGAACAAGCTTTACTTCCTTTCGACAAGCTTCTTATACACTGTTTCGATGCGACTACTCCTAGGTTTTACCAGCATAATTTTTTTATGTTACAAAATGATTTCTTGTGAATATAATAAAAAGAAATATTTGTAAAATAAGAAAATATATGAGTCGCATTGATGATTGTATAGGAATTGACAATCCAATTAAAATTTACTTTACTTGTATTATTAAATTAACTATCATAATATATTCTTCCGCTCCTATGTATCAGTTTTATCGTTGAAATAGTTCAAGACAGACATTAAATTCGATTACGGTTCATGATAATTGATCATAGAAGTAACAATTACACAATTTTTTTTTTCCTTTTTTATTGTCACCCTAATGTTCTAGTGCTGTCGAAAGAGCCAAGAAAGTGCAAGAGGATACGCTGACACCTCCTAATCATAGATCAATATTGATTGCTTATGCAAATGTATAGAGGCCAACGGCTTCTAAGTGGAAGCCTTTGGTTCAGTTCCCCCTTGACTCCCATATTTTTTTCTCTTTCTTTTTTCTTTTTCGTATACTTAGTTTACCTTTTTCATTTTTACTTTTTATTTATTCTTTACTTTTACTTAAATATTATTTAATATACTCTTCCATAAGATATAATTTACTTATATTATATTAATATTTATTCATTCATGAACAATATTATTTATATATATACAATATATATTTATCCTTATTAGTCTATAATTGTAGCATAATAATCTACTTATTTATTTTTATTACATGCATACTTCTATTTTCTTTTTATTTATCCTTTACTTTTACTCAAATATTAGCTTCTGTATTTCAAAAAAAAATCATTTATTTAGATTATATTAAATTTATTAATTTGCTTAAAATAATATATATAGACACTACATTATACGTATTTACTTATTTGTATATGACTATATCTACTTATTATTCTATCACACGTATAAAAGTATGGTTTTTGTAAAAACATATATCAATCTTATCAAATTTTTATTTAATTATTACTTTATTTAACTATTAATTATTGTTATAATATCATATCCATATTTTTAAATGGTCTCACTCTTTTTTCTTTCTATTTTTTTAATTTTTAAAATAAAAAGTAAAATTTATGTAAATATCTTGAATTATACTATATCATGCAAATAAATTATTAAAATTATAATTGAAAATATAAATTAATATTTAAAAAAATTTTTTAATTATATGAGCAATTGTGCATCGTTCTGGCTCCGCCAGTAGGATATGCATAAAAACCTTAAGATGACATAGTGATCACATTATTCGAGGAGTGAATATTGGATTATTATCATTCCGATTAACTTGGTGTCATTTCGGATTACACGTCTTGCTATGTTATGTGGGACTTTCAATATTTTTTTCTAACATGACTCAAACTCATGACATGTTTAAACGAAATGAGTTACTTATCACCTCATCAAAATAGAATTGATAAATTATTTTCTATTTTGGATATAAGAAGATATGGGTGTAATTTGCATGTAAAAATAATACGGTATCTAAGGTATAAATGTTCTTGAAATAAAAATATACTAGTAGTCAAGTTGAAGGCACATGCAAAGCATGCAAATATTTCTAGGGCGACGGAACTACAAGATTACACCTCGGGTACGTCTCATCGTGCTACCGAATACGAGGAGAATTTGATGTCTTCTAGGAACGGGAAACTAAACGAAGCATCTTTTACCAATTAATCTACATGCAAATCTTAGCATGTCAGAAATAAACTAATGAGGTATGTCTTCCTATTATCTTGGTAATTGTACCTGTACTCTCTCTCTCTCTCTCTCTCTCTCTCTCT
>LTAE01002964.1:0-29091 GCA_001647135.1 Pontederia paniculata | reverse complement strand
TGTTTTTCTCTTCTCTCTCTCTCTCTCTCTCTCTCTCTCTCTCTCTCTCTCTCTCTCTCTCTCTCTCATCTACATTATTACGTATACCCAACATTGAAGAAATTACTTGCAAATGGGAGTGCTCTACATGAAGATGAGGAAAGTTAAGAGGAGGTTGAGGGCCTTGAGTCTTGACACTTTTTACACTGGAAAAGTGATAACAAAAAAGTGAGAGAGAATATAGTAATGTTGGGATTACAAAAAGGAGTGGATAGGCGTGTGAAAGAAAGAGGACGACTAAATTTTGCCCCTCTTTTTTGTACTCGGCACACGACATGCATGCCCACTAATTTCAAAGCACTAATTCCTGCCTCAAATCCACAGACGACAAATCCCCACACATTGATCAGTTTAATGTTTTTTTTTCCCTCAAGTGTTTGTGTTCATGTCTGTGTGTTAGTGTGCAGTATTGGACTGATTGCATGTAGGGAAGATATATAATCTTTACAGGATTCTAAAGTAGCAAACTTTAAGGTCACAAAGACATAGATGCTTATCTTTATTTTAATTTTTTTATTGTTAATCTTTTTTTTTCTTTTTCTATTTTTCAATCTCCCTCCACTACTTTCAAAGGATGATGAGAATGTTGTGCTTACTGCTTATGAAAAAAAAATAAAGCAACGAGAAAAAGGCATTCCTTTTCAAATCGCATAACAGAGCATAAAAAGTAGTGCCCTTTTTGATAATTTCTGAAGGAAGATTGTGGCTTTTGCCTTCTAAAGTGACTCCTACTTTGCACAACCCTTAAGTTATGAATCATACGGTTTCCAAATACTTTTTATGCATGCATCACTATTACCTTACTGATAATTATTTTCATTTCAGCCAAACTAATAACCTCATAAACAACATCACTCGATTGGTTTGCCACCTACATATATATGTTAGTTGTGAGCCTTCTAATAATAATTTCAGAATGAAGTGACTGTGGAATGTGAAACCACTCTCATTCCCTATCAAAACATGCAATCGTTGTGCCTATCTCATATGGTGCATATACCTATTCAACGACATATAATTGCTTAAGTATATACAACTTTTCCAAGATAACATAGATCATATATACACTCTATGTACTATATCTCTTCTGAGAGTGAAATATATAATATTACATTGGTCTTTAATAAAATGAAGTTGTGAGTCTTTATCCGTTTTAAAAATGTTAATTATTTAGCACTTCATAATTTGTTCTAATTAAAGTGATTAGTGATAGAATATTCAAATAAAGGTATTAACAGAAAAAAGAACTATTAGTATATTTTGCTAAAAGTATGTAAAATGTTCTGCATGACAATTGTGTGTGTATATATATATATATACATATATATATATATATATATATATATATATATATAACTTGCTGAATAATAATTAATATGCCTACACTATATGTATCTTTATAGCGTACTAGGGAGACAACTTTGTTGAAGCGACCTCCAGATTCCCTGATAGACAGTGTCACATATTATAATGATGCTCTCTTCTATCAAAACAAATAAATAATAACACATACACCATTATTACCATCTTCATCAATTTAAGTGTTCATATTAATTTATTTAATAAAGTGCCTAAATTAGCAGCTTTTTTTGATTAAATTAGTATCAAAACATAATATTGTTATCATTACTTTGATCTGTTTCTTATTCCTGAAAAATTCGACTTTAATTACCTCTAAAATAAACTATTTTAAATAGTACTTTCACACCCATTTCCATAAAGCTCTTCATAAAAGAAAAAAAAAACAATATCATTGCCCTTAGGAAAGATTATAAAGTTACAACTTCGAAAAAATCAAGTATTAACTGTACATTTTTTTTTATTTATCAATGATGATATTTAATACGTTTCAAAGTCCACGAGTTCTCGTTATTTTTCTTACAAGAATACATCCGATTGCTCCCATATGTTGATAAGACAATATATTGGAGTAAAAGAATTATATCCATAGAATTAAGTTTCATTTTTTTTTCGATTGCCCCTACAGTATTCGGTGTTATTAGCATCCGACTAATATGTGTCGCTCCAGATTGAACACCTGACTATGATGGGTGAGACTCTTAATAAAACATTACTGCATACAGGAGGTTCGAACTCGAGATATTTTTTAAGAATGGAGAAGCTCCTTACCAGTCCACCCCCACCCCATTTGTCTAAGTTCCACTTTTTTTGAAACGCCTAATGCTGGCTCGATGATGAGGTGAACTCGATATATTTATATAGAATTGATGCTTGTTAATGGTGATTAGTACGTAGTTTGATGCTCAAACAAGAAAAAAAAATGCAAGTCTCATAAACCAACTCGTAAACCAATTCCACGAAGATTACTGACTAAATATACATGTGTCCCCCGCATGCATGCAAAACCTAATTACCTGATCAATCACCAACTTTTCTTTCCTCCCAACTCCTAATTCACAAGAAGAAGAATAATAAGAAAAAAAAAAAGAGCAAGAAAAATGTAAGATTCGATCGTGCATGGGAAGATGTATCCATCCCATAACGCCATGCATGAATCTTCTTCTTAGCTTGAAGCAACCACGTCGTCGTTGAAGCATCACTAATCAGAACTCGGAAGCTTGAAGAAGAAGGCTTGATCAACCAAGTCGAGGAGCCCCACATTATGACAGGAGTCGCGGCCGCCGCCGGCGTCGTCGCCGTCGCCGTCGAGGTCTTGATCCTCCACGCAAAGGTTCAGATCCAGGGAAAGGCAATTCGTCCCCGCCTCCACCTTGTCGCAGCTGTCGCCTTCTTCCTTGTCGTCCTCACTCCCGGCCGCCTTGTGCTTCACGGGAGGGGAGCACGCGCGAGACCTGCAGTCGAAGCTTTCGCAGCTCAGGATAATAATGGCGTCCCTGACGCCGACTTCCTCGCCGCCGTGGCTCCTTATCTTTCCACTCTCTATGGCGGCTCTGATCGCGACTTGGGTGCGGGAATCTACTTGCTCGATGTCTTGGATGAGCACAACGCGGCGCGGGTTCTCGCGCATGGCCTCAAAGAACCTTTCCAGGTAGCTGTGATTCGTGTCCTCCCTCGTCCTCTTGTTCCTCGTGCTGTCATCGGTGGAGTCCGACCTCGCGGATGAAAAGTCGCTGAGACCGATCGATACGAACTTGGAACTGGAGCCGAAGACGAGGCTCGCGAGCTCGCGAGCAATCCGCTCTTTGCCATTGTTGTCCCCGCCTTGGAAGAACAGCCACGTCTCCTCCTTGCTTTCTGCCGCAGAGCTCGACTTGTCCTTCCTTCTGACCATCCCCGACCTGCACTTGAGGACGGTGCTCGCTATCTCGGGTATAATGTCCTGCTGCCACGGGACTCTCTTCTCCAAGGCTGCGCACAGTGTCTTCAAATTCTCCGCGTTCAGCTCCTTGAACTTGGAAGGGTGCTCGACCTCCATTGTGCCGCTTGAAGTGGAAGCCGAGTTAGGGTTGGATGCAGGAGCGCGGCAAGCGAAAGCCAACGTCCTCCCATCGGCGAGCTCCCGGACTTTGCTCCTTGAGCTATGTTCAAGTTCTTCACCGGCGCTGTCCGGCATCCAGAGCTGGTGTTCCCTCCATGAATGCTTGGCTCCGAGGGGCATTAGCCAAGGATGGTGGCTCTGGTGCAGGCTTGGATACCTTTGGTCGTAGGAGGAGATGGAAGAGGACGGAGACGCCGAAGAGAAGTTGAAGGTTATCTCAGACGGGTGGTGGTGGTGGTGGCGGCTCTTGTGAGCTGAGTTACATATCGTGTTCCATTTCTTGCACAGATCATTCAGCTGCAGGCAGCCCTGAAAGAGAGTTGCACCATGCAAAGTTTAGAGTCGAATTCATCGTTAACTCACAGCTGAGCAGGAAACTGTGCTAAATCTATAAATGTATCTACCTCATCCGTGTTTGTTCTCCGGCTCTCTTGCTTGTACTGCTGGAGCCATGAAGGAAGAGTTGAAGCTTCAGAGCTCCGACTACCATGAGAAATGTTGGGAAGGCTGCGAGCTTCGCTTTCGAAGTTGATGGAACAATCTTCGCAGCAAGTGAGTTGGCTCCTGACTCCATCCTCTGCGGCACTCCAAATCTGTACATCTCCATTGAACTTGTTGCTTAATGGATCACTTGTTGAATCACTGCATATGGAAAACAACATGTATACAATTAATGGAGTCAGAAGAAGTAGTGCATGCATGATTACCTTGTCATGCAAATATCTGTTGCAAGATGCAACGTTACAACTTTTTGTTCCTTTTCTTTGTTCAAGTTGCTCTTCTTAAAGTGTTGCTTGTAATTATTGTACGATTTCAGATTCCCATGCAATGTATTGAAGCATCCCTATCTCTTTCAAAGTGTATTTAGCTTAAAAGATCATGGCGTTTTGTTGCTAATGAGCAATAAGTACATTTATAACTAGATTTTGTAAAAACATGGTACACAAATTTTAGTGAATTAAAATGATCATGATAATGTGATGGAGAAGAGCAGTGGCAGTAAGTACTACCTGCTGTCAAAGTTGAGGGTGAGTTTCAAGCTGCCAGAAGGGGTGGTGAGGGGCTGAAGGTCCCAAAGGGCTGCTAGTGAAGGGTGCCCAACCTTGCACCTCATGAAAGTCTGGTATGTGGCGATCCCCAGGACCCAAAACCTCCCCCCATTGCCATAATTCTTCTCTCCACCGAAAACCATGCTCCTGATCTCCATGATGACATGCTCAATAGGGCAATAATAGCACCGCCCTTTCTCCCCAAAGCTGCTAGCCCTATACCCAGCAGGCCATTTGAGATCCCCCAGGTATAAGACAGCCCCCCTGCCCCCAACAGTGCAGCAGCCCTGCACACGGCACCTGAGCTCCCCGACCTTCTGATCCACCTCCTCCCTCGGCATGCCCCGGAAGGACGCGAGCGGGAGGCTGATGAACTGGGCGTGCCTCAAAGCTTCGGGGACCTCTGCCTTGTCCACTCTGTCCATTACTTCTCTTACAACGCCATCACTGGTGGCCAAGCACTCTCCTACTATTACAATGCTCCTCTTCCTCCCGCTAGACATGGCCTCTATGACGCACGTCACGTCCTCGGCCTTGGCTTGGCCAGCGCCGCCGGAAGTCCTTGCTTTGCCTGCTTGGGGCGCTGCGACGAAGGGGCTGATGGCAGCTTCCTTGGACGACTTCCTGGGACTGGAACTTGGAGTTGTGGACGCGCACATCTCAAGGGAGGAAGATGAGACCGTCTGCTCGACGTTGCTCTTGACCTGAGTGCTGGAGAAGCCGGCCTCCCGCATGACCCTGCTCACGCTCGGGTCGTCGAGGATGGAGATGATGAGCTGCTCCAGCTCGATCTTGACGGCGAGCAGCGGCTGCTGCTGGCTCTCGATCGACCCCCGGCGCTGGTGCGCCTGCGCCCGCTTGAAGGCGGCCACGAGGGCGTTGGAGAGGGACGGTGTGTGGTGGTGGCCGTAGTGGTGGCCGAGCATAGGGGACGGGGCGGTGGAGGCCGGGAGGCGGTTGAGGGCGACGTTGAAGCAGAGCTCCAGGGCCTTGCACTGGAGAGGGTGAGAGTGGGACTGAAGGCAGGCGGCGCGGAGGAGGCCGGTGGGTGAAGAGAGCATGGTGTTGGCCACATGGAGGGGCGTCACCTGCGCGTGGCCACGGCGCCGGGCGAGGTTTACGGCCTGCTTCACGACGCCGGCGGCCTCCGGGGTCAGGGCCTGTTGCACGGTGCAACCTCCTGCTCTCATGTCTGAGAACTGTCTACTGTTAAAAGTGGAGGTGGTTGGTATCTATCAAGATATAAGAAAAAATGATCAAGTAAGAGGGTGCAACGCAGTTGTCTTTGAGGGTTCCATTGGGCTGAAACCTGAAGGAGAGAGAGAGAGAGAGAGAGAGAGAGAGAGAGAGAGAGAGAGAGATTCTCTCTCTCTCTCTCTCTGCTTGATTTGTGAGTATATAATGAAAAGATGTGTTTATATCAGCTATGCGCTGGTAGTTTGTGTTAGTTACTCTATCTATTATATCTGTAAAGATGAAACAAGATAAAGATGACAAGCAATAATGCTTTGAAAAGTTGTTTACTAGTAAATTCATCGTTATCAAGATTCAATAGTAGATCTTATCTTTTTTATAAAAAAAAAGATTATGTTACCCATATGTCTTGATATTTTGAATTTATACCGGAACTTGCCAAAAGTATAAACCATAATCTGACCCCTAACATGACATATCGATCAATTACTTCTTATAATTAAAAGGTAATCAATGAATATCAAAGTTATTTGTGTTCTACTCGTGAAAGTTCATATCTTTATCTGTCAAATGCAGAATACTATTTCATATAATATCATTAAAAGATAAGATCATGGCTGAACTAATTAACATGAATAAGTCATAAAAGGTTTAGCTAATATATAAAAAGGTATTTGTACAGTTCTGTACAAGATTTAGCAAGCCAAATAAGAAACACCGTGAAACCTGAGAACTATTCATATAAAAAATTGCACCTTTCATAAATAAAACATCCATATATGAATAGTTCTAATACTAAAATTTGAATGTAACCAATAATTTAACAATAAAAAATGCCAATGTATTCAATAATTGTAGTATAAGTAAATCATGTATTAAGAAAGTTTGTTTCAAATAATTTAGAAGGATAATAAAATTGTTTAGCGCAACTATAGAAAAATATTTGATCATTAAGATCTACTAATCTAAAGAGCCCCGCATTCTTTTAAATTTATAAAGTATTATGGATAAAGTAATTATTAAAGGTAAAATGTATTACATATCCTAATTTGTCCATTCGTTAGTCATGTAAATGCTAATTATTTTAACATAGTATATATATGCAGCTTAATGATGGCACACATAAAAGTGATTACGGTCTAAAAGAGGCACAAAGTTTATATGAAATTTATACAAGAAAATATTTGGAACTGGAGATCATAAAAATATAAAAAAAATGAAGACGCATAGTAATTTGTTATGCGTGGAACACATGATTTAACTTATTAATTTAAAAATTAATGGACAAATTTACTCAATTAAAATGACTTCCTCATTTTAATTAGATAAATTTAATTATTTATTTTTAAATTAATGAATTAAATTATGTGCCACACGAATACATAACAAATTGTTATGCACCATCAAAGAAACCAAAAGGCGGACTCACTGCACATAAAATTTGAAAATTTCCGATCATGCATGATTTAAACAACAAATCCATCTCTAATTTTAATGACGAATTAGCATTCAAATTTACAGCTAAGAGCACAGCTTAATTGCTATAGCATATGTTCATCTATATGGATCCTTGCAAAACACTGCCCAAGAATAAATCACAAAAATATCAAACCCCTTCATTTAATGGTCAATTCATATCATCATTTTTCCACTAATTATTGTCAAGTGTCTAATACTCGATCGCACAGTATTATATTATTCTTTCAGCATCATCTTTTTGGATTATCCATGCGAAGCATCCGATCTTTAATGATATTAACACCTGACTAATCTAGAGTCGAAGATGAGAGCATAACAATATTCCTCTGGACAAATTGACGACTCCGAAGTTCGAACTCGAGGTTACTAACTCTCGATTTTTCAACTCGAAATAAACCCCTGCTAATCAAGTGTATCAATCGAACTTGATTTGCAGCACCATCTTTTCATGCGTAAACTGATCTCACATCACAATTATGAAGAAAAACAAACAAATAAACAAATTGATGGAAGAAAAATACATATATGACAGGGAAACGACGTGAGCACAGTAAGAGGAAACGCACACTGAGACAACAATGATATGCCTGGATGCGCGGACCATCTGAAGTGGGCCTTGTGACCTCTCATCTTAACATTTTTTTTTTCTCTAAACATCTCCACCTCTGCAACTAGGGGGAGTGGGCAGCTCTTGCTTTGGCCCTCAAAGAATCGGGAACTGTGTACGGCTTTCTTTCCTGAGGACTCGAGGAACAAGGAATAAAGTGTGCGCTCTCTCTGTTCTTGTATGTGATCACACACCAACACCTCCTCCTCATACATAAAAGTGCAGGCTTTTGAATGTCCCTGTTTCAACAAAACCCATAAAAGGTTAAGTGCATAGAATAACTGAGTTTAACTTCCAAGGTGGACTCATGACTGGACAGCAGTAGTCACACACTAAGACTGATCCTTAGTAGAACAAAACTCATACTTATTAATTTCTTGCCTAAAATCTATTCAACTTCTTGCATGATATTATACGTAATATTATATATATATAATGGAGAACTTTATTTGTAACAAGAACACTAAGCTATTTAATTTAAGTAAAGATAACTCGAACGTGTGATAGATGGAAAAGGATTACCAGTTTCTGTTTCATATTGCTACTGATACTAAAACCTGCCAATTCTCCAGAATAGAATGCATTTTCTGGCTTCTTTCTGATTTGCTTTCAACATATATTTTTCTCTTCCATGACAGACGGGAGATACTTCAGAGGATTCTTAACTTGTTGCCGCAGTATCCGCTGGTCTTCCTCTTTGGCATGCATTTTTATGGAAAAGAGAGCTGCAAGTTTGCCTTTCGTGATAGAGGAGAAAGAGAAGGTAAAAGAATGGCTTAACCACACAGCTTCCAAGAGATTTTTTTTATCTCCTATACCCTCAATCATCTGCTCTTGTTATATCTCATAGACCATATCATTATCACAGCTCACCGACTAGCCTGCATAAATAAAGAAGATCAAAAGAGGAAAAGAAAGGAAAAAGAAAAGGAAAAATGGCTGCTTAAAGACATGAAAGAGACGATGGAACAGAAATGATATGAGTATTCTATACTACACCTTCTAGTCCGGCAAAAGAAAAGAGGACAAATGGAAGAAGGTGAGCTATTGTGAAGTTATTGAGATATGTAACAAATATAGCAATTACAGTGTTTCACGGAATATCTGGAACCTGAATGTTTAATATTCCATGCCTTTGGTTGCCTTCTCCAGTTCTTTGTAGTCACCAGAAGCATTTAATTTCAATAATGAACAAATAACCATGCAATGTGCCCGTTTTTCACTTTTATGTCAGAAAAGATTGGATTCAACAACAGCTGCATCCAAGATGAACCAGGTTGTTTAAACTCTTAATTGAATGCTGAGATACATGGCTTCCAAACTACATGCTTTTCCTTTGAAACTAGTCTCAGTCTCAGTCAAAAGTTTCAGTGTTGTATGGTCCAAAAGACACAAAGGACAGCTCTAATAATTAGAAAGGTAAAAGTACCCTGCAATTGCTATGAAAAGGGGTGCTTGAAGGAGAAAAACTGAATTAAGTGAAATCCATGGAGCTGCCAATTAAATCCTTTCCTAACTGTTGCCAACCATATTAAAAGCTTGGTCCATAAAAAATATGCAAGTTAAAGGTTAACGAGAGATCAAGGCAGCTTTGTACCTTACTATATTCTCTTTATGTCCCCAAATCATTCTTCCATTCTAGGCTCGTCTTTAAAGTGTAGCGCCCATCAGAAAGCAGCACTAAAAGCATCATATGGCATTATCTGCTTAAAAGTTCTGATTTTAGTGTCACCCTCTGAAAGCATATATGGGAATTCTAATCTTCAGTGGCCATGTGACAGGAAGAATAACCATTCACCACCAAATGAACATCATATATTTTTATTCATCTACCGATATCAGGGAATACTCTTACAATTACACATTAGCAAAAGTATCACTGAGCTCATTACTCTAGCTTGATTCTTTTGGTCTTTACTCATCCAATTACAAGATCCTCTAACATGACTAGTTTTGCTGAAAGTATTCTCCTTTCAAACAGTTAACCTATTTTCCAACTTTTATTCTTTTTTTTTCCTTCAACCACATTATCGCTCTTCAATCTTGTACTAGATATCTTGTTAAACTGTTGATTTATGCACCATTGCATACAATAATTTCATTCTCCTCTGCCTACATGTTCTAAGTTCTAACTGATTATAACATTGGTCAGCTGGTAAGTTCTTTGAAGCCAACTACTATCACTTTCAGAAAACCACAAGATAATAAGACAATTTGAAAGACATATTTTTTGGTATAAAGAGGAGAAGGAATAAAGAAGAGGATGAAGATCCAGTAAACAAAGTTTGATAAAAGGTTATGCAAACAGAGGTTAGCCCATTAGCCCTGCAGATCGCCTTGCTTAAAAGAAAATCTACAAATCACAAAAAAGAACTTCTATTGTCAGTAACGGTCCAAGAGAAAGCTGTCTATTTCAATAACAGGGAAATTAGCATGTTGATAAGCCACACAATAAAATGCTACCGGGAAGACCATGCATTATTCATGCAGTTCCTAGTGATCATTGCATAATGCAAAGAGTATTGTGCTAAGATATACTATTAATATGATACCTGAACCCTATTTCAAGAACAGGGAAATTAGCATGTTGATAAGCCTCACGATGAAATGCTAATGGGAAGACCATGCATTATTCATGCAGTTCCTAATGATGATTGCATAATGCTGAGTATTGTGCTAAGATATACTATTGATTTGATACCCGAACCCTATTAATAAAACAACAAGGCGAAGTAAGAGAGGATTACAGCGTACTGTCACAAGGTACACTAATGATGAAGACTTACTCATTTCCCCGTCGTATTAATTTCAACGTATGGGCAAGAAGCTGTTACAGTTCTTGCATTCTCCAAATTGGCAGACACAATTGAGCTGACACTGAACTTCATTGATCTAATAGGAAGATTTTTTAATCTCTGACATGTCTCAACACAGTGAATCAGATTCAGGCCACAATTTGTGATCTGCAACCAAACATAAGAAGAGGAAAAATGGCAAAAGGCCTAAAAGCTTTATCAATTATAGAAAACCATGTCTAATGGTCCAACTTACAAATATTCCTCTTGCTGACAAACAGAGAGTAAGCTAAAGATGTCATTTTGCTGAGAATGATGCAGTAAGGCAAAGATTCAGGAACTTGATTTGAGCAGTTTATTCACCTAGAGAGGGCACTGTTAGGTTGAAAATATTTAAATCAATAGGCAAAGTCCTAATCATGTCAAGTACAGGTAAGAACAAGTTCAAAACTAAGATTTAGTAATGAATCTAACACATTATTAATGCTTTTGGAAAGAAAAAATTCATAGATTGAAACCCAATAAACATAAACATAATTTTCACGGAAGAGCTGCAATGTACTTGTTGCTGGACAATGCGGCAAACAGCAACTTACAAGAGGAACTATAAAGATATGTAGTACAGTTACATATTTATAATACGACAAGACAGGGCATGATAAATCCATTTTACAACTGTTCTCTCGCTCTCTTTCGAGCTAAAAATCGCTCTCTTGCTGCTGCCACTGCATCATCTGTCCTCTTATATCGTTCACTTGTTTCACCTGATGGAATCTGTTCACCTTCATTCTTATTTTCTCCAGATGTATTATTTGCAGGGACTACCGGTTCACTTACAGAGGCATCTTGTGCTCTTACAACCACTTCCTGGGAAGTGTCTTGGTTGTAATATGAAGTCTCTGCATGACTACTATTATCTTTCTCCTTATGAGTAGAGTATGGAGGTTCTTTAGGAGATGTCTGGTGCTCAGATTCTTCTGGGTTGTCTTTTATTTGTTCTACCCTAGTAGCTTTGGTAGATTCTGCTGATCGTGCACCAAAAGCAACATTCTTGTTGAGCCCAAAATAGAAATCGCTTAAATCACCTTTCTTGGTCACCTGGAATGTCAAAATAATGTCACAATACAGTTAGCTGTTTATGAACATATACAAATTCCATGAGACTCTACATAGAGAGGTTTCACATTGTGAAGGACAACAAACAAGCATAGGCCCAATCAGCAGACTCAGCGAACACTTTACAAAGGAAACATGGCATGGGCAGAACTGTTACAATAAATCCATAACAAAGTAATTTTCAAAGATATTGCATGAAGTGTTACGATAATCTACCTTCTTGCAGTAGGAAAGATCACAATCAGCAAACATCATGAGAATTATGCACATGCAGTGGTATTCCATTCTAGGACCTACATAAGAATTTCCTTTTTGTGGCGGAAGAATTTCTACTCTAAATATCAATTCCCAACAAGTTTTTTTTGAAACTAATTCCCAACAAGTTAGAAACCAGGTATAAATGCTTAATACAGTTCTGACATAATTCATGCTACATGGAAAAGTTACAAACTTACAACTTTTCATTAAGTGAACTACTCAACATAAAAAGCCATGTAATCCTAATACAATGTAATTACAATTACTTTGTTTCCTTAATATTTGAATTATGGAAAGACAATACCAAAGATTATGCTAATAAATATCCATGCTTTGCAAATATTCATTCACTCAACAGCCAAAGAAGAAGAAAATGGAGCTACGAGATGTTGTAGCATAAATATTTTGGACCGCAAGCATCTGATATAATATTAGGATTTGCTTGCCATATCCTGCTTGCAAGAAATGGCCTTCTGCAAATATCAGATATTTTCGAGATTATAAGGTCACCAAGTCCTGTAGAAATAATAAAGCTCTGGATCCCTTCTTTTCTGTGAAAGATTTTGGATCTAGTTATTGTTCTTTGTCATTCAAAAATTCAGGGATTACACTACAGACAGAATGAATAAGAAACAAACTAAAAAAATTCCAAAACAAATCACCAAGTTAGTTACACATACATCATCCTGTTCTTCACGCATTTGTCGAAGCTTCTCTTCCTCCAACCATTTTGCTTGTTCTGCAAGCTTCTTCTTATAGGCAGCTGTTACAAATTTTTCTTTTCCATCATAGAGGTGATCCTCCTTACTTCTCTCCTTCAACAACTTTTTCTCATAGACTACCTCACGCTCCATCTCACGTCTCTTTGCTGTCTCCATAAGTGTACCTATGTACTTTGACTGCAATGAGAAGTAAATATAAGCATTAAGGTAAAAAAAAGAAAGCAGTTCTAAGTGAATCAGATGCACAATAAGTAGAACAAGTAATGTTTGTCTCATGGACAAAGATGATTCTCAAGATGTTAGCTTCAAAATAAATGTCAAACATACAAAGGGACTATATGATTTTTTAGTATAAATCTTTCAGTTGTTTGCTAAATCATACCCTTAGCTCATGCCTTAAATGCTTCTGATACTAGTCAAAAGAGATCGAATATCAATTATAGTACAAAACAATTCCATAATGCAGGAATACATAAGCATTAAGGAGTTTTGCTCGAAGCACTTGTGATATTAGGATCTAAACTTACCATTCTTGCACCGAAGTGAATAGGGATACCTCAATGGCATCTTGACATCCAAAAGAATTCATTATAGCTGTCTAATTCTAGTCAATAAACCATATTGCAAAAACATTCTCCTATAACATTTTTCAATGCCACTTTACACTTTAACTTCCATCTAAAACAAGAAACAGAGTTTAGAATCCTAGTTATGCAAGTTTCTGAGGCAGTCGGAATACCCTCCGAATGTATTACAGGCGAAGGAGATATGAAAGCTTCCGAATTTTGAGCTTACACTGGAACCAATAGCATCAAACCACCTCTCAAGCAATTCGTCAAACAAGTGCAACAATTCTAACCAAATTGAGAGAACATAGAAATAACATGCTAAAGAGATTGAAGAAAAGAATACCTGTCTCTCTACGCGATCCTGGATCTTTGGTCGCGCCATCTTCTCCTTCATGTCGTCGTAGACGCCGTCGTAGTCGAAGACGGAGGGGTCCTCCTCCATGGCCTTCTTGTGCTGCTCCTCGACCTTCGCAAACCGAGTGCCTAAGTTATCACCACAAGATCCAGCAAACCCTAGGGACGAGAACTAAGTTAGCGAGCGTACCTTTTGGAGAGCCTTGTTCTTGGAGGCCTGGCGGGAGATCTCCCGTTCGATGTCGTCTTCGTCATCGTCGCCGGAGGCGAAGACCGAAGGCGGTCGGATAGGGGGCCTCGACGCCGCCGGCTTCTTCTGCTGCGCCGGCGGGATGCGAAGCTGGAGGCCGTACTTCTTCATCCCTTCTCTCTCCTCTCTCCTCTCCGAGTTCGAGTCCTCCGACGAAAGAAACGAACCAATGGAAGCCTTGGGCACCTAATTTAACCAGACTTTGGGCCGACTGCTTATTTAACCCAATTATCAAACAATAAGTTGGGCCTTTATGCACGGCCCACGAGTATGTGACGTAATACCTTTTTTTTACTTTATGGTAAGAATGATAGATATTGAATGGGCATCTTCTTAATTTTTTAAACAGAAAATATAATCGTGTAAAATCTGTATTTTGTGTGTAATACCATAAAGTTTACCTTTCGATTAAAATTTGACTAAAATACTAAAATATATATATTTAAGCATTTACTCTTTATTACCTACTTAAGTACTACCTAATTAAATAGGTAGCACTTTTATTATTTTCTTTTATGTAGGTAGCACCTGCATTATTTTCTTTTAGTTAATATAAATATTTTACCCAATTTTTTTCGAATATTAGTATAAACATAGAAAAAGATATTTACATATTTAAATATTCCTCTTAGTAAATTAAATAGGTACCTTCTTTATCCCAACGAACTTATTTAAATATTCCTTTTAGTAAAGTTGAAAATTAATGTCTTCACTGATAAAAGATTGAATAAGTTACTATTAACTATAATGAACTCGAGAATCAGCCCTTTCTACTAGTTATAGAAAATAATAAACATAATAAAATAATACTTGAATTTGAGACTCCAAAGGAACGAATCCTTGGCACAGTTGATTAGCGGGACTATGCCCTGAGAGGACGAGTGCTAGTAGCCCCGGGTTCAATTCCCAGACAGACCACTTTGGCCAAGATTTACCTTCGCCGCACCCGTACGAACACTGAATTAGTCAGATGCTAATAACTCTAGAAACCGGTGGGGTTCTACTCTTAGACCCAAAAAAAAAAATACATCCGTAAGAAAATATTCAATCAAATCCCAACAAAAGCTGTTGCTAGAACAGAGATATGCATCAGCATCAAATTATAATAAAAAAAGTGCTAAGTTTCTAACACTAAATTTCATATCTAAAAAAAGTATTGTTTTTTTCTCCAAACAAAAACAGCATCAACTACACATGAACGAGATTCGAGAGAACAGATTGCATCTGAAATGAGGAGTGAACATTCATTCTAATTATTCAGAGGACCCAAATACAACGAAGAATTTTATAGTGGACACATTCACTACCACGGCCAAAACTCCTGTCTTGCTCTTTCAAACATCACAACAGCAGTAACCGCAAAAACACTGTTCTTAGATGGATTGGAAATACTCTTTGCTTAGCTTGGGATCCGGCTTCATGGATTTATCGCCAGGCTTCCATCCTGCCGGGCAAACCTCATCTGGGTTCTCTTGTACATACTTCAAAGCCTACAAAAATATAAGACTTGACGAGTTACACGGAGTGTGTAAAGAATGAGACATAGTAGAAGTCACTTTTCTTCCTATTACCTGAAGAGTCCTCAAGGTTTCATCAACACTACGGCCAATGGCAAGGTTGTTGATGGTGGAGTGCTGAATTACTCCCTCCTTGTCAATGATAAATAGTCCTCGCAAAGCAATACCCTGCCCACTCATTCGACCATGTTAGCACAAATACTAGTTTGACTTGCTATTAATGCAAAACAATAAGATTAAAAATGTTCGGATAAAATTATGATGGAAAGAACACATCAGGAAGAAAAAGCTGGAAAGGGAGAATCATTAAGTCCTTACAACTAGACAGAATTCAAACCTGGTTAGGTGGTACTAAAGATAGAAACATATACCTGATCCGGAATCAACACTCCAAAAGATTTTGAAATTGACTTAGTTATATCTGAAATAAGTGGGTAATTCAGATCTCCAAGCCCTCCAGACTTCCTGTCTGTCTGAACCCAGGCCAGATGAGAGAACTGCAAGCAAGATAGTAGTTCTGCCATTACAATTAAAGCACCATAAACCCAACCATACTCCATTCCCCAAAATTTACCCACTGAGAAAAAAACCATAAATCAAAATGTCGCTGATGGATAGAATTCTTTCAACAATGTCTAAAAGGTTTGATTACTTTCCTTTCAACTCTTATTACAAATTCCAAGTAATTATTTTCAAGGCACTAAGATTAATTCTTTTACGTTAGCAAAATCTTAATATAATTGATCAACATTTAATTAGGGCAAGTAGTTGTAGCAATCGATCATAAAGGAATAACAAATCTCGAAACAACATTAAAGAAAATAACTGAAAAGCTACTATGAAATATGAATGCTTCTCGTGTGATGCTTTTGAAGCATATCTACAGGACGTAAGCATGGAACTTGACAATATAACTAAAAACCTGAGTTGGAAGACACAATTGGGAACAAATTGCATTTTTTATCCAATGCTCACCCATAAGGGAAACAAATGACTACAGCAGGCTAAGGGGATAAAATCTGAAAATAACAAACTATTCAAGCATATTAGATGAACATTTTACCACACTGTCAACTGAAACTCCCAATATCTCAGTATCTAGTTTCTCAAATTCTGAGTATCGGTCACTGAAGGCAGTAATCTCTGTAGATAAAACAAAAAAAAATCACCATACAAATCTAATACGAACTTTGCATGCATTGTCAAAAGCTTCACACCTACCAGTAGGGCAAACAAATGTGAAGTCCAATGGATAGAAAAATAAAATCACATACTTCTTCCCAATATACTCAGATAGTTTGACCTGCCAAAATATACCAATGGTTAAACTTACTTTGAGTAGAAACTAAATAAAAAATGCAAATTTTCTTATTTAAAAAAGAAATAATGCACTTATGTAGTAAGCCGCATGAGAATGTCATTAACTCATACACATACTAGTGAAAGTATGGATAGTATCAAGAGCCCCCCCAAATGCTTTTTTTCCTATGTTTCCTTTTAAAAAGGGTAACCCATCACATCTATAGATGTATTTAAAGAAATTAAAGGCCTCTCTCCGCTATATATCCTAGGAAATTATAGTCCTTATGTGCATATAGGTGCAACTATCATGAACACAATATAGTACAAGAAGCCATATGTATAAAAGGTAGTAGATTATACTCTGGAAATGAAAATGACATATGTGTCTATTGCATTTAAACACAAAGGAAAATCAGCAAAAGAAAAAAGACATTATATCAAATGTTCTGAGTCAGATGTACACTTCTTGCAGAGAACTCGGTAATAGAACACCTTCTTTTCATCAATATGCTTCCATCATTCGAAACAAGAAACAAAGCATGATTCAACAGCAAAATAGAAGCCAATGGCAGAATCCAATGTGAGTTTTTGTGAGGAAAAAATATAGATATCTGTCTATTGTTTCTCTTATTTCTGCAAATCTTTCATTATGGACAAAGCCATACATTGCGGCTTTAGTTCTACACATTCAGAAGACAAATATCTGAATGCCCACATGAAGAGTTTAACCGCCCACAACTTTTGTAGTAGGGCATGGTGGACACAGAGAAACTAACTCTCCATTATCATTGAAAAGTCCAAATTTGTATTCTATCCATAGCACACACAAAAAGAACACTAGTTACTGAAGGCGGAACCCGGGATAAACAAGCTTGAAGTGATCATTCGTAATCGTGATGTGATACCTTAACAAACTCCTGGTCGAAAACAGCTTCAGCCTCAAAATCTGGTGCTACATTTCCAACCAACGGGGCGTCCTGCACAAAAGAAAACCAATTAGCGGCGTTCGAACAAGATTAAAAACACCCAAAAGATCATCTTTTTTTTTATATCCGGAGCTCAGCGTTATCAAGATTAACTTCGAAATCAATGGGCTCCGACATTTGAGCGAGAAGAAACGAACTTTATAGAAGGAAACCTGCGAAGACGCCTAAAGAAACGAGAGAAGGTTGAAGAAGGAGCACAAACCCCAGAAGAGGCTTTGACGACGAAGCTGCGCTTGGGAGCGGCGACCATTCGAGCGGAGCGAGGAGGCTGTCGGAGGCCGACGCTGCTGCTCCTGAGGCCGTGGAAACCCCTGGGAATGGTCAAGGGCAGGGAGGACGGCGCGGAAAGAGCCGAGGAGGCCATGGGAGATGCCGACGGCTTGGCGGCGACGAAGGACGGGATGGAGCAAGACGCCATTGGCGGCTGACCTCCGAGCTCTCCTCCTCCTCCTCCTGGACTTGGCGCTCGTAGGGGTGGTTGGTAATGGTGGTGGCGGATAAGAGAGATGAAGAAGCCATGGGATTGGGTTCGAGGGCTTTTTAAATGGCGAATCGGAGCCGGAGATCTAAGATTTGGGCGTTGGGTTTATCACCGCTCGCGGTGAGATTAAACCAATGATCACCGGGCGCAGGTGTCCCAAGGATATTTTTTTATGATAATCGTATAATGAATCAAATCCCTGAGATTGTATTTTTAGTTAAAATATTAATTCAATCAACTAATCAAAACAATAATAATAATAATAATAATAATAATAATATTAGTATTATTATTATAATTATTATTAAAAATAATTAATATTACTCTTTAATTTATTTATTATACTTATATTATTTTAAAATTTATTATTTCTATTAATTGGGTGAGCATAAAGTCGGTCGTAAATAAGAAAGCTATCAACATTAATTTTTTTAATTAAAAATAGAGACTCTTTCCTTTTTATAAGTCTCCTTAAAGAGCATAGTAATAAAAATTTCAAAATAATTTTTTTTTAGAATTACTAATGAAGTAGTTTGTCAATCAATCACACGAGAGTCTACTGTAAATTTCGACGCTCAATCAATGGCAACTAAGTGCTAATTTCTTAAAACAATCAGAGAAAAAAAAAACAAGCATCTGATTGTGATCATTATTTAGATTTGTTAGTGTTTGGGTGCAAATACAATCTAATTGATACACTGTAATAGTTAAACTTAATTCAAAGGACGGAAAACTTTTATTGCATTATTCCTCTTTTGGAATATGGCTTTGTTTTTATACTGGATTTTGGTTTCCAATGTTTAAAAAAACAAAGTTGTATATAATATTTCGATGAAATAAAGTTTTGTTAGAGAAACTCATTTTTACATTTCGTATTTTTATTATCATCACAATTTTTTATATTATTACGTCGATTAATTTATGTCATCCGAGATAGTCAAATTCGAGATATTCTTAAAAAGAGAAGTTGCTTACCACTTTACTTTAATTCTCGTTAATCATATATTTTAATTTTCTCATTTTCAAAAGTTTCCAATCAATTTTATGGTGCGACTTTTACTACTTCTATTTCGTAGCTCTTTCACCCTTTTGTATTGTTCGGCTTCTCTCATAGAAAACAAATTGTGAATGTTATAAATTATGATATCTAAAAACTACACTTTTGAGTAAAAGAAAAAAATAAGAATAAAGTATTCAACTGTTAATATGAATGTTTGGCATGTATCAATGGTTTGAATAGTTAATAACGGATAATGATTAGTGAGTAAAGATTAACAATTAACGACTAGCGACTAACGAGTTAATTATTAAATTTAATAAAAGTATTTGACAAATACAATATTTGAATCAATTGACAAATATAACAAATTAAAAAGGATATAAATAATTTTTTAAATAGTTTGCATTATTATATGCACCCTAAATTAATAACTTATGTTTATTTGAACTATTATAATCTTAATAAATAATACAAAAATAAATAGCTAACCAAATGATTCATAAATTAATAATAAATAATAAAGTGATTATATGGTATAAAATAATAAGTGTATTCATACAAATAGTGAGTAATAATAAAATATTCTGAGAGTATATTTGTAACTAAATTTCAACACGCTAATTGCTATCCTAGATATTAGTCTTTCAAACTTCTTAAAACTTTATGTTTCAACTGCTTATTGCTATTATTATTTATGCTTATAAAAAATTTTAAATAGCATATTGACTTAGTCAACACATTATACGCGTCAAAGAGAGCATTATACTAATGAGAGTAGCAACGATGTATTTTCTCTAACATGTAAGCTCTATTATTGTTTTACTTGAAAAAGTTGTAGTGACAAGATATTTTTCTGAGGAAAAAAAGTTTTCCTGGAACATACATTTTGAGAAAACAAATATTAATTAACTTTTTTCCAGAAACAAATTGAGATGTGAAACTATTTTTCACAAGGTTATGATAATGTTGATTAGGTAAATATTATCTCGTTGATGTTGGATTCCATTGATTTCTGTGCTTATTGCACCTTATCGATGAGAGAGATCTCACTTGAAAGAGTATTCGAGAAATCCACCTCATAATGCTCGAGAACTATTCAATCACAGTCATTCATCTTTACGTAATGTAATTGAACATGCATTTGGAATTCTTAAGAAGCGATTTTCAATTATAGCAAGTGGCGCTGAAGCTCATTATAAGATTCAAACTCAAAAATGTATGATGGCTTCATGTTGCATTATGCATAATTTCTTAATGAGAGTTGATTTAAATGAAGACCTAATTGCTGAAGTAGATGATGAGTTGACAAAACAAAGCGAAGTTGAAAATGAGTGTCATGTTCAACGCAACAACAATGATGATGCCCAAGGGAGAACTATAAGAGATGTTTTAACTATTAATACGTGGAATGCTATGTTTTGTAACTAGTTGTGACTTCTTTTTTGTGTGCAATTATGACATCTGAGTTTCTTAGTTTTGTGCTTTATGAAAAAGTTACCAATCTGTTTGTTAGGTGGAAAATAATTAACCTTGTTGTTTTCTTATATTATTGTTAGTTCTTGTTATGAAATAACTATGTACCCTTCTGGTATTTTTTTCTAATATTAGTTACCATACACTAAAATATGATGATTTATATTCTTGAATTATTTTTTTATTTTCTTTGTGTATATTTTTCTTGTGTAGATTTGATCATGTCAAACGATGGAGTAAATGAAAGTGAAAATGAAAAGAAAGAAGGTCTAGAATGTTGGAATCCATCTTATGGATAAATGATGTGTTGATTAATGCTTTTGTGCACGAGTACCAACTAGGAAACAAAGTTAATGGGTAATTCATAAGTCATGCATACAAGAAAATATTGATCGAAGTTAATAGCAAACTTGATAAAAGTTTATCAAAAGATCAGATTCAAAATTACCATAAGACACTAAAAACAAAAAATTGAAGTATTATGATTTGGCAAAATCAGGATTGAGTGGATTTGCATGGGATCCAACAACAAAAATGTTAATTGTCGAGGCAGAAGCATGAAAACATTTAATTAAGGTGAAATGTAATTTATTATGCATGTTATTCCTATTTTTCTTAATGCAAATATACTTAATCATTTTTTATTTTGCAGGTTCATTCATAAGCAAAAAAAAAAGAATGAATAAGCCAATTAAAAACTATGACAAGTTAATGCTATATGAAAATGATATAGCTACGTGCATAAACTCTAAAAGTAATGAGACAACGCAAGACATGTGAATTTCAATAAGAGCTTTCAAACTCAATCAATAATATTAATAATCTTGTCGAGTGTAATGAAGTCATTCTTGAAAGCTTTAATTTAACCCATCCTTTTTATTCAATTTTTATCTAAACATAGACTTATTAATAATCCATCATACTATACTACACCATCACTTATTTCACTCTCCTATTCCACTCCATTATTAAATATCCAAACAAAGCCTAAGAACATCCTTAATTTTTTTTGGAGAAAGGGAGCCTACTTAGCAGTTTTGCTAAGTAGGCTCCTTAGCGGTGATTCACATTGTCAGATTCGAATTTGACGGTCTGAGATTAAATATAAAAATTTAAAATATTTTTTAAAGATTTGATCTCAGATCGTCAGATTCAAATCTGATGGTGTGGAGCACCGCTAAGGAGCCTACTTAGCAAAACTGTTAAGTAGGCTCCCCAACCTCATTTTTTTTAGGATGTGAAAACATTTTCCACAAGATTATATATAATTTTATGGCCTGCAAGAAAATATTTTTTTCTCAACCAAAATTTTTCTATAATATATATATATATATATATATATATATTTGAAAAAAAAAGTTATTTTTTTTCATCCGAGCCGGTAAGAAATACATTAATTGTGCCAAAAAAATATGTCCATATATATATATATATAGACATATATATAAGTGAGAGAAAAATTTAACAAGGCTAATATGCTACGCGTCTTTTGGGTCGGCCCAGTTGGGACCCTCGTGGGCCTCCTTTCCTAGGGCTTCCGCCACTCGACGCGTCCACAAAGGAAATTAATCGCGAGGAAAGCGCGCGAATCGCCGGTTCGAACCACCCCCCCACTCACGTCGACGAGCTCCAACGATCCATCCCGACCGTCCACCGCCCTTCCCGTCGTCCAAAACGACACCTCCTCCGTCCGATTCATTCCTCGTACGTTTACATAAATTTATTACGTGTTATAAGTTACACAAAGTGGGCAAGTCTTTTTTTTTTATTTATCCATTTATAATATAAAAAAAACCAAAATTAAATTAATTAATTTGTGAAGAAAAAAGTTCACGCATTCCCTCCATATCTATCCCTATAATTTCCCTCGTTTTCTTCTTCTTCTTCTTCTTCCTTTTTAACCCGCCCCAAAACTCGTCGGCGTCGCCGCCCTCCGCCGCCGCCCTTCCGCCGCCTCCCTCCGCCAAGAACGGAAATTTAAGCTCCGACGAAACGGAGCCCCCGATCGCCGATCCGGAACCCTAGCTCTGGTCGCCGCCCGCGGACCTCCCCGCCGGCGTCCCCTCTGATCCACTCCGTTCCCGCCTCAATCGGCACCTCTTGTCTCCGGATTCGACGATCTCTCTGTTCTTTCCCGCCCGATCGGCGGGCCTGTTGTTCCGATTTTTAGTGTCTCGATTTGGGTGTGGGGAGATGTCCGGAGGCCGAGCGCCTGGGAACCGCCCCCCGCCGCCGCTTCTGCAGCAACAGCAGATCGTTCGGCCGATGGGGAGGGACCTGACGTTCCCCTCTGTGAGGCCGCCGTTCGGGGGCGCCGCCGACGAGTACCACCGCTTCTCAGCAGTGGCTGACAGTCGGAGGAGCGCCGCCGCCGCCGCCGAGGCGACCGAGGCGATTATAATTAGGACTCCTGTGAGTTTCCTGCGGAGGTTTTTGTTTCGGGTTCTGCTGTTTGTTTGGTATCCCGCATGTGAGGATGAAGCCTGGATGTTCCGCTTTCCTGTGGTGTGCTTTTTAGCGCGTTTTCCTCGTCGTTTTTGTTGTTCCTTCTGCGTCGAGTTTCTTGCTTTTGTGAGAAATTGGATTCGTGTATGTCGGAGATATTAATTATACGCCTTAAAAGATCTACTTTTTGGATTAGTTCATACTTTTTATCATCAAATGTGTGCAATGTTAGTATCATATTTTGGCGCTTTATTTGAATTGAATCGTTTCCTACTTCATAAAGCTCCTGAATTGGAGGATATTATGATCCAGTTAATGCTAGTAACTGGTTGATGTTAGTCCGATACACTCAGCACTTACTGTCTACTGTCTTTCACGAAAAAAAGACAACAAAAACAAGCCTTTTCGGTTGTGTTGCTTAATACGGAGTGGTTGAAATTTAAAGCACTAAAAGATTTAATCTTGTGCTTCTCGAGAGAATTAGAAACTACAACGATTGACATTGTCACCCATGTAACAACTAGTAGTTGTTCACAGTAGGACTGCTTCACATTATTTGATTGTTGCAGGAAAGATCCATTGCGGTGGATCGGTTGTTTAGTGGTTCTTGGAGAACAATGAACATAATAGATAAAACTTCCCATCCTCACTTTCCTGACACTCAAGAAACTGAAGAAGAGGGAACCTCATTGTATATCATGATATCATCAGCGCCTAACAGGAACTTACTAATATGTAACTGATGGGTTAAGTGACTAGTGAGAAATTGCTTTTCGTACAAGTTTTCTTTTTGGTTATAAGGGAGATCGTGAAAGTACATCAGAAATAAAGTGGCACGAGAACTTGCACAATGAGAATTGAACTCGAGAACTCTCAATCTATAGCCTTGTTTTCCTTTTACAACCTTTTAAGATTAGGCCTTTTCTAAATAAGAAGATCCTTATGGATACATTATTGGATACTAAATGTAGATAGATTGTTGATTGATGTTTTGCGAAACACGCATTTATTGTTTCTATTACTTCATTATATAGCTTTGATGACCAATACACATACCAATTTAAATAAGATATTTATGACTTACTTTTAGTTCCTTCATCAATTAAGTTGATACCGATTTAATAAAAGGAATAATAACCTCATATATAGTTGAAGCGGAAGCGCCAGCAAGAAGACAACGAAGGTGCAGAATCAAATGATTGGTCCGCCAGCCCTGGATATGCCGAAGCACTTAGCAGCCCTCTTCACACGCCATTGTCTGAAAAGGGAGGAAAGTCTTATGGCAGGTCAAAGGCAACCAAGCAAAATAAATCCAGACCTCAAACCCCAGTGTCTAATGCTGGTCAGTGCTTTTTCCCTTCTGACTGTACAAAAATTTTAGCCACAAGAATTTATTGTTTCTTTTTTCCATGAATGCACTCTTGTGGGTGGCTTCACATATTGTTACGAATCTTCAATTAGATCATCAAATTTTACTGCTTCAGCATGAAGAAGAGTTGCATTCTTCTCTTATTTGCATGCACTAATGTTTAGTGTTATCTTGATCTGTGTAGGTTCACCTGCAGATAATAATCTCACTCCAGCTGGCACTCGCCGTTATGACAGTTCTTTGGGTGATTGCAACCATTCTTAAGCTTATATTCTATAGAAGATCATGTTTCATATTTTCTTGGCGTTTTACCTTTTTTGTTACAGAAAGTCACATTCTATGGCTTTTCCAGGTCTCTTGACAAAGAAATTCATAAATTTGCTTAAACATGCACAGGATGGCATCCTTGATCTGAATAAAGCTGCAGAAACATTGGAGGTAATAGGGATTCCAGATAAAATGATTGACTTGAATATAATACCTTTTATGGAATGTAATGCAAGTTTTTTGACGTGTAGGTGCAAAAGAGGCGAATTTATGACATCACTAATGTTCTTGAAGGGATTGGGTTAATAGAAAAGAAACTTAAGAACAGAATTCGTTGGAAGTACGTATATCCTTTTCTTCTTATTGCCTATATATGTCTTTGTATTCAAAATGCTCCAGACTCTAACAATAAGACTTGGCATCACAGGGGAATAGACGAGTCAAGACCAGGAGATGCCAATGATGACGTTTCTATTTTACAGGTATATTGTGCATATGCATCATCTTAGAGAACCATAAACTACTTACGTATTGCAATGTACAACATATAAGCTCTTTAGCTAACTTCGTATGAATGTTTCATCTTGATTTTCTTCAGACTGAAGTTGAAAATCTCAACATACAAGAGAGCAGTTTAGATGCACATATCAGGTGAGGTTTATTGGAACAGCTAAAGTGTTACCATCAAATATTTCATGTAAGGGAACGTAAATCCTCTAGAAAACATATAATGGAACATAATTTCCTGACAGCGAAATGCGTGAAAGGTTGAGGGCACTTACGGAAAATGAAAATAATTCAAGGTGATTACCTTTATGTTTTTATATGGCATGTTAGAGAAGAATCCGTATGATTCTTAATTGCCATGTTTCTATGTCTTCAGGTGGCTTTATGTGACTGAAGATGACATCAAGGGTCTTCCCTGTTTTCAGGTACCGCTTGTTACTGCAGAAATCTTATCAATCAATTCTAGCAATTTCTTTTGTCACTTACTTTAGTTGTTAAGCCAATATTTTACCTTTCCCTCTGAGTGCAGAATGAAACACTGATCGCTATCAAAGCACCTCACGGTACTACCCTGGAAGTCCCAGATCCTGATGAGGTGGGAAAATGCGCAGATCAAGAAAGCTTTTTTATGTGCTTCATACGTCAGAATGTAATAAGGCTCTAATTCTTTGTATGCAGGTTGGTGAATATCCCCAAAGGAGATATAGAGTTGTCCTCAGAAGCACCATGGGCCCGATAGATGTTTACCTTGTGAGGTAATATGACCATATTTATATATATAGTCATAGTGAGTTTAGATTATTTTTTTCAGTATTTAGCTGTTCCTCTTAGTGCGTTCTTTTCCTTTCCAGTCAATTTGAGGAGAAATTTGAGGAGATGACTGGGGCCGAGACACCTCCAATGCTTCCTCCAATATCAGATCTAGGTGCTGTTGATAATTCGTCACTGGTAATTGTCGCAGAAGAAAACACAGGGAATGAAATGCCCCTCAATGCTCAAAACAATCAGAGGATATGCACTGATGTCAGTTCCTCACAGGATGTTGTTGGTGGCATGATGAAGATCGTTCCTTCTGATGTTGATGTAGGGTTCATACCTGAATATAATTTTAGAACTCTAAAGTTGGTCATAATAAGCAAAATTGAAGCGAATATGATATAATTTCCGTTTTCTTGCATTTGAGCTGTGGAGATTTTTCCTAAACCAAAATTCTCAAAGGACTGTCCAAAATGATCTCTGCTGCTTTAGTAATATTTGTTTATGTACCTGATATATCACTGTTACTAAGCACTTGCACACCTCATTTTTTGTTTAATTACCTAAGTTGACCACTAACTGAACTGGACTATTTTTATGCAGACTGATGCTGATTACTGGCTGTTATCAGATCCTGGAGTTAGCATTACAGATATATGGAAGGCACCGCGTATCCTTTTGCAATATTATCTCTTGCACTTTTCTTTTAAGTTAATTGCCTTCTGTTTTTTTTGTCTTTCTGATTGTTTTAAATGCTTAACTTGAGCAACAGCTGATGATCAATGGGATGGAATTAGTAGAATTAGTGCAGATGACTTCATTAATGAAGAGCCAAGTACACCTCGGCCACAGACTTCATCATCTGTCGTTCTTGGTGCTCCTTCAAATACGAATACTATGTAGAGATTAGCGCAGAGTGGGTGGAAACTTCAATTGGAGGTGGCAGTCGGCATGATAGAGGTGCGCTACCTGACCTAATGACCTCTGGCATCAAGCTACAATCTGCCGGCGACCTCTAAAAGATTGCACACTGCCTAGAGTAAAAGAAACGTTCCCGGTGTAAACTTGTGCACTGCAATTCAACACAAGAACAACTTGAAATTGAATCCAACATCTCAATTTTCAATGGCCTACTCTGCTGCTCCTTTATGAGCAAGTCTCCTGGACCAAAAGAAGTTGGTAGCAAACTAAATTGTCATCCTTCAATCGCTCTTGAATCCTTGATTGTTTTGTGAACTTCACAGTAGAATCAAATTGTCACTATAAGTTGTGACATAAATGTATGTCCATGGGGGGCAGTACTTACAGCCATGATTCTTGATTCGTGCAGTCTGTGTATGCTTATATATGGAACAAGCTGTACGACCTTAAATGGTCGTAGTAATTGGTTTTGCAAAGGCATTATTTTTTGTAATATGAAATCCTAAGGATAAGAAACTCCATCAACACTTCAAATAAATGTCATAGCAAGATCAGAGGAAGCGAGTTACAAGCTCAAATCTTTACTTATGCAGATTGAAGTTCCTTTTGATAAAAATGCCTGTGCTCCATGGCCATACATGTGATATTAATCTACAGGTATATCTGTTTTCCAAAATTTTTGATGCATCAGAAAACTTTACAGAGGACAGAAGATATAGTATCAGTGTTGTATCCGATCACTCGTCAGCCTTTGCGGTTTTCTTCCCGATCCAAGTGGCCACAATTGGAGTGAGGGCCACCGTCGGCGGGAACCTGATCGGAGACGCGGCCTTGTGAGCAGCGTATGCCAGTGCGAAGGTACCTACTTTTCCTCCGGTCTCATCCGTCATGATGCCAACCTGCACGTCGAGTTGACAAGGGAAAAAAAAAGATATCAAGATGCATCCTTTTTGCCACTGTTCAATGGTGTTATTGGAATACCTTGATAAGCAGCGCCTGGACGTCGATTCCGGCACCGATGAGAAGGTAGCAGAGGGAGAAGGAGATCAAGGAGAGGGTGATGGAGGTGGCCAAATAAGCTCCCCCGTACTTGGCCAGCAGCTCCTTCGCCTGGTCTGTCTTCGACTTCTCCTTCCCCTCCCCTCCACCTGCAGCTCCGTTTCCTCCCTCCTTGGAGCTAAATATCTGCAGAGGCAACAAAAGTCAGCTTTCCAGCTCCGGAAAGCTTCCACGTTGAGCCGGGAAAAGAAGAACGCACCTTCCACAGGCCAACCTCGAGCCCATACTTCTCGGCGATCTCCTCGGCCGACGAGGTCCTGCCTCCTCCCTCTTTAGTCTCCTGCACGGCGTGGGGCGGCCTGAGGGGACGCTGGCTCAATGAGGCGTGGCCGGCGTGGAAGAGGAGCAGGCGAGGGCGAGGAGGACGGTGGCTGCCGTAGCTCCGGAGGAGAGGAAGAGGAGATAAGAAGGCAAGACTCGTGGCCATCCTTTAAGGGCGCTTGGTTCTTCCACCACCCTCGGTTTATTTATGCGCCTGTTGAGGAGTTGAGTTTAGTTGATGCCTCTGTTTTGCCTTTCACTTGGTTTTTGAGGGGCGGATGGAAATTTAAAGGGGGAGTAAACAGACAAGTAGCACCAGTAGAAAGAGGCCAAGTAGTCCATATCGTTAATTTAATTATTAAAAAATAATTTTGGGGATGATATTATTGTAGGAGAAGGATTTCCCTGTTTATGCTCAATTTTAATGATCATTTAGAAAGTTTATTATTGCTTGTTATATTATTAATGTTGGAGATAGCAGATGGAGACTGATCATCCAATCCCTACTGGCGCCGATCCAAGTCTCCAAATCTCCAAATTTTTTCAGGGGTATATATGTAATTTCATTATTTTATGGGCGGTTGCCCTAGCTCCATCATATATATGTTATCTTTGGAACGGTTATGTACTCTGGTGGTTTTGGAACATTAACATAGTGAAAAACTCTCTGCGACGGCCGTGGACGTAGGAGATCCATCTCCGAACCACGTAAAATATGTGTGTGTTTTTCTGTGTTTCTTGTGATCTTTCTACTTCTGTTCTTCGTATTTCCCAACAACTGGTATCAGAGCCACGGTGTTAGTGGGCGGTGGGAGCGATGACGACAGATGATGGAAAGGTCAAGATTGAGAAGTT
>LTAE01002963.1:22212-58090 GCA_001647135.1 Pontederia paniculata | reverse complement strand
CCCCCCTCTTGGTGTCATTCCAGATCCTACAAAGACTATATGTTTCCCTCCCAATTATTTAAAATTTATTATAAAAATTTAAAAGCATTTTCTTTGGTTTAATATAAAATTTAAAATTTATTAATCTACCTCTTTCTTTTTAGCTAAATTTTTATTTAATTAATAAATATTTCATATCATGCTTTATTGTATTATTGCATATCTTTAATTTTTTTATTGATGTAAAGAAAATATTATCTTTTTTTAAATTGATTAATATTTTCTTTCATCGAGTAAAATGTTTTTGAAAGATAAGTTGTTAGTATTATTTTAAAATATCTTATGCATATAAGAATGCAAATTATTTATTGGAATATATTGATTAGTCATGTCATTATTTTATAAGGATAAAATATTTGTACGCTATAATTTACAGCACAACCTTCCAACACTGATATATAGTACAAGCCTATTAGTGTGGGTCTATCAGCATAGACCCGCACTAACAAGCTTCATGATATTGTAAGGAGAAGTGATCTGCTGTAATTTATAGCGATGCACACCTCATATCCTCCATATTATAAAAATATATATATAATATTCAATATCACATATCATGCTTTATTGTGATATTTCAGACCTTTAAGTTTTATTATTAATGTAGAGAAAATTTTATGTTTTTTTGTTTTGAATTGATTACTATTTTCTTTCGTTGGGACAAAATATTTTTTAAAATATAAGTTTAAATATTCTTTTAAAAATAATATAAATTAATGTTATGGAAAATATCTTATGCATATAAGAATGCAAGTTCTTTACTGATATACATTTAGTTCAGTAATCATATTATAAAATAATATGAAATAGCTAATTTAAGTCACTATTTGCTAATATCTAACTCACTACAACAAAAATATAAATTTGAGGCGGTCAAAATGTCTCAAATATATTTAAGACAATCTCAAATTTAAAATTTGAGGTGGTCAAGTGATAGAAATATAACGTTAGTGAAATCGATGTTGCAAAGGCATTTGACATGATCTTATAAGATTGTGCCTCAATACAATTAAGGGAGACTTAGCATCTCAAATACAAAAAAATGAAAAAAAAATATAAAAATATAATAACTACTTCAGAAATATAATACAAATATATACATCACAAACTAAATTCATAAATACACATATAATAATGTCGAAAAACCATTACACAATTTTTATACAAAAGTAATAAAGTTTTCATCCTCGATGTTTTTTACACATGTCACATCCTCATCCTCCTCTGGTCCTTGTTGGCTTGTTGACGATTCTGATTCATCATAAACTTCAACATCGCTTTGAATTGCTTCTATTGTTTATGTTGATTTTGTTCAAGTTTTTCTACTCTAAGTTGCAATTATTTTTCAGATTCATCCTTTTGTTGTAATTGTTGGTGAAAAGATTCTATTTTTCGTTGCATTTCACAATCCTAATTGTCTACGCACGAGGATGGGAAATCAGAATAGCCAACAGAAGATCCACAATCATAAGCACGCCCTTTTACAGATGCCAACATGTTGAGTCTAGAGTTCTCTATTACTTATCAAGATAACTCTATCTTGAATACATTTGAGTCAAATATGCAGCTTCTTTAACTTTAAATTCCTCACGTAATAAAAAAACTAATTAGAGAAAGATCCAAAACAACTTTATTTAAAAGATAAGTGATCTAAAAAAATTCTTACATATATTTTCTTGACAAAATTTGAGCCCATGTGTCGTCCTTTTTCATAAAGGCCATCAAAAGATTTCATCATCAGTGGGTTCGCTACCCAGTTCCTTCTCCTGCAAAAAAAATATCACTAAAAATTAAATATCATAACACTCAAAATTATAACAAATTGTTAAAATAAATTTTAACGTACCATTTTTTTGTAGTGGTTCTAGATATACAACAACCATAGTGTAAACAAACGTATTGATCAAATGCATGATTTCTCTTCGTTGTGTCACATTTTCCTATATAGCTATCAGTCGATCAATTGGCGCATAATTTGGCTCACTTGGTCATCGATCCAAGTATGCTTTCTTGATCTCTTTGTATCGTGGCTAAGAGGGATGATAACCTCTTAGAGGCAATGAGTGTCGAAAGTCTTATACATTCGGTCATTTATACTCGGGGTCCCATCAAACATACTTCTTAAATCATATGAAAATATATTAAAATTAAATAAATAATTACTCCTTAAATTATATAGAAATATAATCATATTATGTAAAAAAATCCAAACTTGAAACTCTCAAAACATCATATGTTTGCTTCGGATACTTCTTTCCAAGTCAATCAATTATGATTATATCTATGTTGGATCACTTGAGTGAAAGCAAAGATCGTACGCTATATGGTACAAGCTTACAAATTGAAGATTTAATCTTTGATAAAATACATATGATGTTTTCAAAATGAGACCAAATATTTATCTCTTATGTCCATCAAGTTCCGAAGGTGTTTTATTTCGCACATATGATGTATCAACATCTTGTGCGGATTATGGTATTTGAGTTTCAATATTGGCAATAGAAGGGGATGTCACTAATTGAAGATGATGAAGTTTTGTAATCATCATTATTTACACTTTCATCTTCTTCGTCAACATTTTCAATATTAACTTCATCCAACAAATCATCCTCATCATGCAAATCTTCAATAAGTTCGAAGTTCATGATAGATTCTACAGAAGTCACTTCGAAAGCTCATTCAATTTCCACTCGACTTCTTACTTTAGTCTTTATTACCACCTATCATTATTTTTTATCCTTCGACTTCCCAAGATAATTCACATAATACACTTGTGTGACTGATGTAGGAATAATAAAAGGATCCAACCATTCATATTGTCTAGTATGTCGAATTTCAATAAATTTTAAGTCTTTATGTATTCTTGTACTTCTATTAATCATTGAACCGAACCACATACAAATAGAGTAACTTTATTTTGCACCCCTTTAGGATACTCTAATTTGATAACATTCTTTAGAATGTCATAATAGTCATTTTCATTTCCCCATAATTGAGCCTTTAACACACACCATTGTTGATTATTTCTTCAAATGAGACTAACTTTTTTGTGCGAAACTTATATCCGTAACAAAAATATTCAAGCCAAGTTGTGACATGTTGGTTGGGATTTCATGCTAAATCATGTAAGTATCTGTTCGCCACTTTATTTAGAGAATTGTGCACCTATAAAAAAATAGTTATTGAATATAATATGTTATATAATATGTCAAAATAGACAAAACGATACTTACATAATTTCTAAACTATTGTGCATAATCTACCTCAATCATATTTCTTATACTTGATCTTCACAAATATTGTAATATTGAACAAACATACTATATTTTTTAATTAGTTTTATAACAAACATAAATCATTAAGATGTGAATCATTTACTCATTTGATATAACATTGTATTTCTTCACAATTCAACAAAACTGATTTGTTACAGATTTTAATTCTACATTATTTAGCCAACACACATTTGGTTTGCCGTAAATCCAACATGTATGTTAAGATGTGTTGGGAAAAGGCTGAACAATATTTGCAAAAATATTTTCTTTCCCTTAATGCTTCAATTTAAATGGGATGATGACGATAATAAAGAGAATTAAATCAGACCAGAGGCACACAAGATTTACGTGGAAAAGCTCTCAAGGTGAGAGGAAAAAAATTACGGGAGCGAGCAACAAATCTTCCATTATGAAAAATAGCAGGATACAAAGTTTCTTCTCTGATCTCAGCAGAGGAATACAAAAATAAAAGCCTCAAGAAATAATCTTGGATCTCATCGAATAATCTCTTCAAAAATTGGGATAGAAGTCAAAAGGATCTCACCGAAATATCATAGATTTATAAGAAGACTGTAGATAATCTACGTCTGAAGTTTCATTGAAGACGGATCAAAACTCGTCTCCAAAATAAAACCAAAAAACCTTTTCTCTCTCCTCAATTCTCTCTCCTCCTCTCGACCGCTGAAGCGGCGATTTTTTATCTTCTCTCTCGCGCAACTACCTCTCACGGCAGCTCTCCTCTCTTTTGTAATGAATTGTTGATGTGTTTTACTTGACCCAAAGTCCAACTCCTTTTTTTTTTATTTTCTTTATCGGGCCCGCATATTAATAAAGCCCAACAAACTTCCCCTTCTTAATTATGCGGAGGGCTCCAATAAACCTGCATGACCTCTACAGAACACAATCTTCTCTCTAGGTAGAGACTTTGTCATCATATCTGACATATTCTTATTAGTATGGATCTTCTGAAGGTAGAATCTCTTCTTTTTTATCTCATCATGAATCCAGTGATAACACACATCAGTATATTTGGACTTAGAATGAAAACTAGAATGCTTACTCGGATGTATAGTACTCTGATTATCACAGTGAACAAAATAGTTCTTCTGCTTCAGGCCTAAGTACTCTAGAAATTGCTTCATCCACAGAACTTCCTTGCATGCTTCAGTAGCTGCGATATATTCTGCCTCAATTGTTGATAGTGCAATACACTTCTGTAACTTGGACTGCCATGAGACTGCTGCTCCTGCAAATATCATCAAGTAACCAGAAGTACACTTTCTACTATCCACATCACCTGCCATATCAGCGTCAGTATAGTTCTCTAGTACTGGATCAGAGTCACCAAAACATAAACAAATTTTAGAAGTGCCTTGAAGATATCTGAGAATCCACTTAACTGCATCTCAATGCTCTCTACCAGGATTTGATGGGAATCGACTGACCACACTAACTGCATATACTATGTCTGACCTTGTGCAAACCATTGCATACATCAGACTACCAACTGCAGATGCATATGGTACATACTTCATCTTTTGTTTCTCAGCATTATTTCTTGGACACTGTCTAGAACTCAATTTGAGTAAATTATAAAACTCTTCTACTTTAGAATGATATGTCTTTTCTTAACAATCATTGTGAATTTTAACATCATCAAATTTTGTTGTAGCAACATCGTAAACTAACTTTTGATATATTTAAATCACATCATCTTCTTATTATTGTCGACACTTGATTCTTCTTCTCCAAATTCAATCTAATACCAATAATTTGATTTAAAATCCTTTCTATATAAATGAAGTTTAACAATTTATGAAATGTAGTGCTAAAACATTTTAGACATGAACATATGATTATTCCTTCACGTAAGTATTGAGATGATTGACAAATAAAGTTAATAAAATTTTAACCTCATCTAAAATTTCTTAATAAGTCCTCTACGACTAGGATTAATGTTATTGTACATCCAATGACGATTTTCTAGAGGAAACATTTTCTGAAGTATATATTATATATAAATTTAAATAACTAAATTTTAAGCTCAAGACAATTCAATATATTAAATTTCTAATGAAATAATAATGAAAAAAAGAATGTTAATTTTATATTTCGTGCTCTTTGAACGATATCAAATGTGTAGCAGAAGTATGATGATTTTTATCAAAATTTTCTGAAAAATTTTAAATAAAAAATAATTAAAACTCATCAATTCTTTAATTATCTAAAAATAATGTAGCTATGGGCATGCACGCTTACTGCAGGGTCGTGGCTATAGGTGTGCTCGCCCACGATGATAGGTGCTCATGTTCGCAACAACAAGGTCACACGTCCACGACTTATGACATGCGTCCTTGTGCCCAATGCAGATTTGACAACCCTCCAGACTCGGCGCTCGCCGGAGAAGACAAGATCGCTAGAGAAGACGAGAGGAGAAGAGAGGAGAGGAGAAGAGAAAAGGAGAGTACCATTGTCAGAAAAGACTGACCACCAAAGAAGATGAGGAGAGGAGAAATGCTAGAGAAGACCCTCATCGGGTCAAGGAGAAGAAAACACAAAAGAGAAGAAAGAATGACACATGTTATTTTATTTTATTTTTTGAGGCGATCAAAAGTAACCGCCCCAAAATTAGGATTTAGACCGTGTCACCTTATAATTTTTCAAGTTGGAGCGATCCTTCTAAAGTGCCCCATTGAGACCGTCTTAATTGTCTTAACAAGAGACAATTTGACAAACGTCTCAAATAGAGGCAATTTAGCATATCGTCTCAAAATTTTGATCTCAAAAATATATTTTCTTTGTAGCGACTATTATTCATTGATTAAATCATTTCTCGATGGTCAATCATTATCCACTAATTAAAAATTTCTCTTTGTGAAATAAAGCTTATTTGATCTATACTAATGTTCATAAAAAATGACCTAGTTTTTTTAAAAGCAAATTATTAGTGATTATTATAGTAGAACACTATTATGCGATGCATATAGTTAAAATAATGGATTCAATATTTGATTTTCCTGGTATAGACTAGTTAACTGCAACTCTTGAATTTGTTGCTGATAAGTGATAACTGATCAGTTGAATCAACCTGCTAACCAATTTTTGCAACTCAGAGGTGATTTTATTAAATTAAATATAATTGGCCTGTCATAGCGGTTCGGTTTTTTCTGATTAAACCGGATGACTTCTCGCAGCGACTCGAATACTGCCGGTTCGTCGCAAGCGCGTGTGCTGCGGCGGCGGCAACTTTTTGTTGTCAAACCCTAACAGAAGCAATATAAGTGCCCCTTCGCGAAACAAAGCAACCACAGTATATTGAAACCCCTACTAGGTTTTTTCTTTCCTCTCCTTTGACGTTTCAATCTCGTGATCCAAATTTTAGTTCTAGCAATCTTTTCTTTTCCTTGCATTTTTATCTTCTGTTTTGTGAACGATGAAGCAATCTTTGTTGGCGAATATATGGTATGCGGGATAGTGTGTATCGGCGTATGCTTCTTTTCCGTGCATTCTTTTGCCGAAAGTGTTTCCTGCTAAATTCATCCTCTTTGCAGGGGAAGGGAAGGTGGGCAGTTGTGGTCTGCCCTCATATTTGGGTACCACAACAATCATCTTCCTTACATTTCAAATCCTAAATTTGCTATAGATTCAGTCGATTTATGATTCATGTTTGAAGCTTTATTCAAAATATTTCTTTGTATTTTTGGATCTTGCGTTAGTTGGCAAGATATAGAATATTTAGTTTTAGCTCTGTTTGTCTGTGTGATACTAATTATGTACTGTTCATGGTAACTTGTTTTTGGGTTTTTTTAAAAGATCTCGTTTAACTGGATTTTACAAGTGGTAAATGTGAATATCAGAAGATGGAGAATGACACTTTTTTTTTGCAAACTCTTAATGTTGCAGGATCTTAAATCGGGTTTGCTATTATTAATGCATTTTGCCGGACGTTTATCCTGCCACAGTAATGTTGAGGAAAATGGGCAGTTGAGTTATACCCTAATTCATTTATTGGGAAATCTCAATAATCATTTTCCTCATATTACACTCAGGGGATAGATAAACTTTAAGTTGGTGTATATTGTTATGTCATTGCATTTTGATTCGTCTGTGAATGTTGTTGTGAACGTTGTTGGATATTTCGTATTTTGATTCAGTATGTTGACAAAACTTTTAAATTTAAATTTCATATCGAACAATTTCCTAAAGATTGGGGAGGGAAACTACAGACATGAAAAGAGAATGGAAAAGAGAATGAAGATAGAATAATTAATTTTAATTATAAAAAATAATATTTTTAATGATATTTTAATCTGATTATAGGTTAAAATTGAAAATATATTAAATATTTTTTTATTTCATTGAGAATAAATGATTTTTAAAAAAAGATTTGAGATAATTAGAGATGTCTCCTTTCGCTCAACTAATTATATCCTAAATGATAATAAGAATTTAAATGATCTTCACATGTGCGTTGTAATGATCCATTTTTTCCTTAAACAAATTTAAACATTACTGTCCTGGTAATATGATCTTATACTACGTCAACTGGTTCCGAATCAGTTACTTGTTAAATTATAAAGAATAGCTAACTAAATTGATTCAAAGTATTTTAATTTTATCCTGATAATTGAAAATACGAGTAATTTTATTTTATGTGGGAAAACAGAAAAGAAATGAAAACAAGAAGGGATGGCGGACTTAGAATCAGTCATTGAACCACTACCTAACTTTATAGCATCTTGGAGCCTATTTCTCTTAAAAACCCAGGCTCATTTTTATATAAAAAATTTGATTGGTTGTTCCTGCAAAAATAAGGTGAAGGAGATAAAGGAGTAATATAAGTTTGTGAAACTTGAGAAATAAATTAAGATAAAAAAAAACACTCTCTCCTCTCGCTCTCTTTTATCACTTTTATCTGGAGAGAGCAAAGAGAGATAGAGAGAGAATAGAAAAAGAGTCATGATAGTATTTTTTTATTTTAAAGGGTAAAATAGTTTGTTGGATGAAATTGTAAAAAAAAATAAGACAGTTTTGCCTGATTTTATAATTAAGTAGTAAGTTGGATATGTTGAATCAACTAAATTGGATTGGTGGAATAATATATTAATAAAATAATATTAAATTAATTATGACTTATTATTTATTAAGAATTGTAGATAGTATGATTAAATATGAAAACAAATTAAATTTACTCTCAAATTATATTAATTATGATTGGTTAGCATTTTGTTTCTATTATGTAATATGAAAGTTATTATTAAAATATATCTTAACTAATTAATTATTCTAACACTAATATTAATCGAAGATTTCATTCTACAACTAAAAAAAAGAAAAATAATAAAAGAATGATCTCGATGACCTAGAATCACAAAATATCTTCAAGTTCAAATACTTCGAAAGTTCAATTGTCGTTTTTTTTCAATTGAACCTATTGTAATTGACCAGTTCCGATGGTTTAATCATATTCGATTCCATCCTATCCGATTTCTTGATCAATTTTTTCTTCGAAATAAGATCATTCTAAGCACTAACCAATGGATGAAACAGTTGAATGGGTTTGTCCAATTTGATTCTGTCAACAATGGTTCAAAATCATTGATATGATAAATTGAGAACTTAGCAAAACCCTTAACGATCACATCATATTCCATTGTTTTATAAAGGACAGTCGACTTTGTATTTAGGTCGATCATTCAATCAATGTTATATCGATGAGCCTGTTGGTCTATGATGTCGTTGTCGGTTAGCCTTGTAGATGAACTTAGTTTGATCTATGTATAGGGTGATTGATGTCATTGGGTGTAAAGGACTTGTTAATCGAGGAAGGTTGAGTTTATATTGATTGGCTAAACGATAAGTTGAATTCCAATTATCATATGAGGTTTCCACTTGGATCGATTGAATTAATTTTTATTAGTCGATAGGGAAAGGTTGATCAATAACTCCATTTATCCTATTTTCTTGCTTATTATCTATTGATCGACATGGAAAACCTTGATTGATCATATTTCCTTGCTTAGTGTCAAACTATGAAATTGAGTTTATTGATTGCAAATTTGGAACATGAATTGCATGATCATTTGTAAATAGGTTAAATTGATGTATTGATTGAAATTAGTTAATATATTAGAGCGTGATTGAGACATTTATCATATTAGGGGATAAATTGTTTTCATGTTATTTATTGATCCAGACGTAAGTATTGATGGATTCTTCGTCCAAAGTTTACGAAAGCTAAGAGCATGCCATGTTTTATAACTAACTATATTGACGGTCATTATGTATTCAACCTTTCAATAATTGGTAATGACACACAAATTAATTGAATGATATATAGAGTTGTCATTTGATAAGTAATTTGATTCACGGATCAAATATCCTTATTGTTTATTGAATGAAAATGACCCATACTAAAATGTGGACGACTAAGGATTTCATAATATGGACTTCCAATTGACAAATTACAACAAACAAGACAAAATTTAGCATAACCATTATTATCGATATTGAGTTGTGAAGTTCAATATTATTATTTATTCATAGCATTGATCGACTAATTGATATTGAAATTGCTAAAGTGAAATACTCAACCATTATATTGTCATACATTGATTTTAAAGATTGATTGCCTATTGTAATTATAAAGACTTTACATATTGCAAGAAAGACCACAAAATAAGTTTTCCCGTGTATTAGATCTTATAAGTAAATTGGGTTAAATGAACAATGGTAACCCTCTTGTGATGAAAGATTGACACATGACAAGATGAGTTACGTGTTAAATGTCTTAGTTTTATACATTGAAGTCTTATGCAACAAACTATGTAACTCAATATTATATTTAGCCCAAGGGCTTTCATTTACTTGTTATGTTTAAATTATCTTGTGCGACATTGTGTAGTGATCAATTATAAAACCACATTCATGTTATAAGACAATTGATCTTCTTATGATTTGAATATTGATACATCATTTTCTGGTGTGTTATGGCTTAATTATATATTTAGATCCTATTTCTATTATTATTAATTAGATAGTTATTGTTTTCATAGATCGCCATCATCCACTAGCACCTTAAGAATCATTTGGATGTGTGTCAAATATCAATACAATTATATGTGGGGCGTGTTCTTGGGGCATTTCAAATTTGAATATCTTATAACTAAAATTTACTCTGAAATTTACAAGTTATTCCAGTTTGATGTAAAAGATATATGTCATTGTTGAAAAAGTTAGTTGTACCAATTTTCTCCTTTTGCATTTTTCTTCATTTATAATTTTCACTGTTTGTTGCTCGTTGTTTTGCATTTTTTAATTCATTAAAAGTTCTTAATTCTCAAGAAAGAGAAAAGGAGAAAATTTGGAAGTGATGAATCGTCCCCTTACTTTATTTTTCTAGAACTTTTAATTTAATTTCTTATATCTTAAGTTTGGGGCCTGCAATACCATCTATGTTTTCAAAGTAATTTGATTAAAAGAAATTATATGTTTGGTAAAAAAAATTTATTGTATCCTAATATTCGAGAAGTAGCGCGATCATCCAACACCTAGCAACGTGAATGTTTATGCACACTAGCAATGGATTGAAATCCCTACAAACCATTCAGCTCGATTAATCTAATTTTCGTCCTAGATCCCACACTTGAATACTTATAATGAGTGAGACTCCTATTGAAAATTTTCGGCTTGCACAAAAATAGAATTCTATTTACCACCTCACTCCAATCCAATTGGTTTAATAAGATATTATTATAGTTCAAAAAATAAGAGCTTATATACTTCTAAAAATATTAGTATAATACATATTTTATTAACTTCTTCATGCAATTCAAAGTTTCCCTCACGAACTAAACTCTTCGTAAATAATAGCATGTTTGATTTGTCATATTTGACAAAAAAGAAGACAAAATATTTTGTTTTTGCTACTTTTTTAAGATGTAACAGCTGCCAAATCTAGGGGTGTAAGTATAAAGAAAATTAAAAATCTGAAAAAATGATCCAGTCCATATATAAAATATATAGATTTTTTTCAAATCCAAAAAACCTAGGAGTTTTTAAATTTTAAAAATCACCCGGGGATGCCGATGAAGACCTAAAAAATTAAAACTATATAAATAACATTTTCATATATGTAATATATAGTTCCAATATATAAAATTACTCAATTAATATAATTCATGTGAATAAATATTAACAAAAAATATACGTCATAATAATGACATTAAAAACATATTATATAATATGTGGTTGGTGTTAATTTATAAACTAAACTATCTTTTGATATTATCATAATTATAGAATTGATAAAAATAATGGGATTGAATTATTCGAAAAAATGATAAAAGTTTTTTTAGAAAACCAGACAAAAAAGTAGGATAATTTTTTTATTCATAAAAAGTATTTTGTTTCTTACCACTTTCACCTCTACCCAAATCGTTGTAATGGTATAACTGATCAATATCGTACCCTATTGTATTTTCTTATTAACTATTCAGGCTTGTTTTCATTTGGAAACTTTCAGCCTTCCTCAAAAGCCCAATCCATTTCTGGCCCATAAGTAAGTCTGCCTTTAGTTTCAATTGTACAACTTGTCACATTTACAAAGTATCAATTATCTTTAACCAAATTCACCAAACAACCATTCATATTTTTATATATAATCATGATTTAACATATATTTTTATCGATACACTTATTTTAAACCTTTTAATTTATTCATTGACGTTGTGTTAATATTTCTGATTACGGAGATATGTACGAGGCTTGTATTTGCGTACCAAAAAAAGTAGATATCAGTTACCTCCAAGCAAGGTTGTTAAGTTCAAGATCTTATTTAAGATCATAGGAGAGTTGTAAGATCGACGATCGGACAAGAATCGTTTAATTTTGTGAAAGATCTTATAAAAATCATTAAGACTCTACGAATTAGATCGTAGGATCAGTAGATGGTTAAATATAGGATGATCGTACTTGACAACCTTGCCTTCAAGAATGGTTGTCTCAATACACATAGCATCAAGACAAATCTCAACCATGATGGCCTACTATCTTTGAATCTAATGCTATGAATTAAATAATACAAATTAATATCATCTAATAATAATAATAATGACGTTGAATTATTTCTATTGATCGATCATGTCATATAAGCTCGAGTGAGACATCAAATTACTAGTAAAACAAATTCTAATAAAGGTAACAATTGTGGAACAATCATTGAGCAATTTCATTACATAAAAAATTAATTACAACTTCAAATAGGAATGATTAAACATATATTCTCTACAAGATAATAAATATAAATTATATCATGATTCTTTATACAAGAAACTTTTAGATATTCTTTTAACCTAGTTCTTGATTTTTTGCTCTATAAAAAGAATTTTGTCTGACTTCTTTCTCCAAGCTTTTTTTTCTTCTCGTCTCTATCCTAATGATCAAGAAAGGGAAGGGATGGGGAACTGATGGGATGTCATAAAATTTTAAATTGTTCTTTTTTTGTGTTTTTATGGAGCTTAACGGAAGTAAATTCGATGAAACAAATTTGGGTGGTGAAAAAGGAAATGAATTAAATATGGGAAGTTACAAATATAAAATTTGTAAAAATCAAAAGCAATTATGTGAATGACGGAATGGATGAGGAGCAAATTTAAATTTAAGCTAATATTGATTTGCAATAACCACGGAGAATTATAAGGATGCGTGTGAAGGTAGAGTGAAAAAAAGGAGAGGAATGGAAAGGAAATAAATTAAATAGATGTTTTACATTTTGATTTTTTTTGTATTTTTAAATGGAAACTTAATTTAAAAAAGGAAAATGAAAAAAAATAAAAGAGGGAATAAATGGTGGAACTGATGATCTTCATCCGCATTTAAATGTATAATTATTTTGGATGAGGAAAAGTGATAAATTAAATCTAGGAAGGGACGAAGGGACTGTGTGACAAAGGAAATAAACTCAAATTAATATTAATGGCATAAGAAACTTTTAAATGTTAACGTTTCGGACGACGAAGAAAAAATGAGAAAATAAAGGAAAATAAATTAAGTGTATTTCACCGGGTCGGATCGTCTAATATATTCAAATAAATTTAATCTCAATTAGATTAGATCGGATTGTTGATTGGGTGAGACTCGAACCGACCCGATCATCAATTGGTCATATATGTATTTCAATTTTTTTAAATCTCGTCAATCCAAACCAATCACATGACTCAAACCATTACATATTTTTTTATTAAATTTAAACCAATTATTCTTGATAAGAATTTTAATATCACTATAAAATTAAAATAAGTTAAAATTCATACTTGATGTCCTCAAAAAGTATTACAATCCCTTTTAAAAAGTATATTTATTTCTTTTTTAATAATATAATCAATATCAAATATTATAGAAAAGTAATTTATAAAATATATAATTCAATTGGATAGATCGATGATCCGATCCAACCAGACCCAATGAATATCGGATTGGATCGAATTTGCTCACTTATTTGTCATCAATCAATCCCACCCAACTTGATCGAAATTAATCGGGTTGGATTGAATAGTTATAATAATTGATTTATTTATTATTTTGAAAAAAATATTATTTTTTGGAAATATTTAATATGAAATATCTATATTTAAATATTAAGCAAAGTATTCTTTTTATATAAGAGGAAGAAAAATATATATTAGGAACTAATATTCAACCTCTAAATTTTATAGGCTAGTGGCTCTAACTTATACATTACTAAACTCTATACTCTATCTGGTCAAAAACTCTAAATTCTATTTTATATATAACTATAAATATACATATATATATATATATATATATGTTAAATTATTAAATAGATTTTTTATCTAGCCAAAATAATTAAATAGTTTATTTTGTTGTACGATTTGATTCATCAACACTTTGAACTCTTTGTTGAGCGGCTCCAATTGAGCCATAACTTCATTATTTGAATTAGAATTAACATTAACACACTCCTTGTTCTATTATTTCTTCATCTTCTGTTTTGTTAAGAATTGAGTATCTCATCTTCAATGATTTCTTAAATTTCTTCGAGTTGTTTCTTCACCATAACTTAACCTCTTGCAAATGAATCAAGTTTGTCTCTGTCCTTTTGGAATAGTCCATTATAACTTCTAAAATCTTCCATAGTGGTGTTTAGTCATGAGGAACTTTTTCAAAACTTCCTTATATCTTTCTCATGTTTCATACAATGTTTCATCATTTTCTTGCATTAAGGACCTCAATTCATTTCTCTTCTTTGTAGCTTTCTCAATTCGTTTCTCGTCTTTGTAGATTTTTAACGTGTTGTGTTGAATTTGTCAATCAATTGCTCCTAAGTTGTGAATGGTTCCTGCAAATAGGGTGCTCAACAAGGTCGATGCTCTGTCACGTAATGAAAAAGGGAACAAGCATAGTTTGATAGCATCATGAATAGCTTGGTTGCATTTGAAACTGTTTCCAATGTTTATGATATAATCTAGATTAGTATAGAAATTATCATTAAATGCTTCTCCAAATTGACAAGATTGAATCATCCTCACAATGGAGAGATTTATTTTAAAGTTTTGGCAATAATTGTTGGGAGAACTACACTGGACTCTGCGTTCTTGTATTTAGAAAATATATAATCTCTCATTATCTACGCAGGTTCAATCATAATTCTTTCTTCTTTACCGATCACTTTGATTCCTTTCTTAGTCTTCAAGTTGTTCTCTTAATCCCACAATCGAATTGTAAATCAATTCCTGATTATCTTGTATGGAAACGAGTTGATTGAGTTGTTGCATCCAGAATGAATGGTTGTCTCTTTGGATATTAGTATCGTCTGTGCAACAAAAATGTAAAGATAGAGAGAAATAAAAATCTCAAAATAGTTTAATGAAATATAATGGATAATCAATAAAAAAATTGTGACAATGATGCCAAAAACATGATGTTTGAATTTGGTCCCCAACAACGGTGTAAAAACTTGATACTTGAATTTGGTTCCCGGCAACAACACCAAAAACTTAGTGTGTATTAACATGATAGAAAATTTCATTAGAAAGTGCATTAATCATATCAAGTAATAGAAATATGAATATAGTATCATTCAAGATTTGTGTTACTAAGTCCACAAACTAATAGGAGATACAACAAAATTTGGATAAAGAGTTATTCTTGAAAATATAAGAATAAATTTAAAGATAAATTTGCGATGACTACAAGCACTAAATTAGGATTCGATAAGATAATGATGACTATTATTTTACAACAAGATTAATCAAACTCCTATGTGGATTAGGATCTACACAAGATATTATTTCCTCTTTAGAATGAACCAACCATCTTAATTCTAGATAAACTTGATTATTCCTCTCCATGGTGTAAATATTATCTCCTAGGATTAAGATTCATTAAATTGTATCTCATAAACTATTAATCATTCCTCTCCATGATGTCAATCTAATAGACCACACAAACAGTATTCATCTCTAGGATGCTATTCGGGTATGACATGCAATGCGTCGACTAAAATAAAAAATCAATTTCAAAGATCAAAGAGAAGTAAAAATCAACTATTCCTATCTAGGGTGTTAATTAGATTAAGATCTAAATAAATCAATGAAAAGAATTCCACACAACATTCATGTACTGAAGAAATTTGAAAAGAATTAAAATTAATTAAATCAAGGGTTCAACAAGTTTCCCTTAAAATAAAATTTATTCGCTAAAAATAAAATAGAAAATGCAATAGGAGTTCATCCTTTAGAATTAATGAGAAGAATAAAATAAGATTAACTAAGGACTACGACATCTTGGCAATTGTCTTATACAAAATCTTTGCAGAATTTCTCTTATTCTCTGGGCGTTAAGGCTCTCTTCAAGCTCAATGCTTACACCTCAATGAATTTTTTAGGGTCTATTTAAATTTTTTTCAATATCTCATATCTTATGAAGAGTTCTAGCCTCGTTGGAGTTTATTTAGATCAAATTTCATCAAAATTTTGTATAATCTTCAAGTCCAAATCAGCAAAAGATAAAACTTGACTGGTTTCAATCCAACTCCATTTTCTTCTAAATATGCATTTCATGACCAATAACAGAAGAATCATGGCCATGGTTGAAAGTGAATACCAATATTCAAATTTTCACAATTCATGATCAGGCTTTCACGACCATGACTGAATCATTTTCAAGTTCCTTTAGAACCCTCCCGGTCCATGACCAAAATGTCACGATCATGACTATATATTTCATCCATCATTAGGTCACAACTAAGAAACCTATCTCATGGCTCGTGAATTCAACTTCTGCTTAAGTGTAGACGTGATCACGAGCATGAAACTAACTTCATGGGTTGTGATATCAAACAAGGTTGTAGTATGACCCATGATTCCAACACATGACCTCTTCTCTTCAATGATGTCATAATCATGAAAGTGAATTTCATGCCCGTGGCAAATCTTTTGAAACCTTGCCTCAATGCGCTCATGAGCATGAAAGTGGTATTACGACTGTGATGGCCACTAATAATTTATTTTCGCCTCTGAATTAACTCCAACTCATTGTAGTCTGACTCAAAAAATCAATTAAAGTGAACTCCATACAAAATGATGCATGAAATGATGAAATTAATGAAAAAAATTAAATATGTCATGAAAAACATGACTCAATTACCATGCATCACCTAGGTATGATCACTAAGAATTTCTTGCCATGTCTTTCGAACTGCCAAGTGCTATTGCGACTTTTAGGACCTCATGAATAGAGTATTTTGATCATACTTAGATCAGTTTGTCATCGTGATCGTGCATGACAAATTGATTTATTTAGCAAACCCAGAGCAATATCGAAAGCATCTTAAGATCGTGTTTGAAACTTTGTTACACATCAGAGGTCATATGGAACCCTACGACCATTAGGAATTTTAGAATGGAAGTGAGAGCATGTCACCATGAATTTCATGTCCAATTTTCCCTATTTCAAAAAGGGACACAATGTCATATGGGTGGTTGTAGATCATGAACAAAGTGTTCTCATTTCTTGCATATGAAGTATAAGTAATGGGTGGTAGTCAATCAGGGTATATGGAATTTCGATCTTTATAGTGTTAAATAGATATCCCCCTTTCACAACTCGATTTTGGAGGAGTTTCCAAGACTCGTTTGGAACAAAACTAAGCTTCATTATAGTTTTTCACCCACAGAGAGAACCATTTAAACGCTAGATGATATGCTCAGATCCTACGTTTTGGATTGACTCCTTCTTAAAGCTTCATATGGGAGAACATTTCATTCATTAGCATGTTGGAGAGAGGTGGGCAAAGAAAACCTCTTGGTCTTGAAGTGGTGTAGTAGCATGTCGATGTCGTTATCATTGATGCGATGCATCAAGTACATTATATTAGGTCTTTCAAAGTTGTGATCTACATTATTTTCATGCCTTTTTATTGAGCTCAAGCCCCATTCTACACCAAGTTCCCATTTTATAGCAAGCACCCTATCATGATTCAATTTCTATAATTTGATATATTTAGAATCAAATGATGTTGCTTTATGCCTTTATTTCAGGAACTTCAAGAGAGGGAGCTTTCACAACCTCGCTCTATGATATATCACGACCCTGCACAAGAGTTTGCCAGACGACAAAAAGTCAAAAACAGAAAAGAATCTTTTACATCTCATACTTGGCAAGGACATAATAGAAGAATCAAAAGGACAGTCTGAGGTTGGACAAAAAAGACACGTGTTGACATAAGGCAAGAAGATAAAAAGAGTTAAAAAAGGACAAAAAGACGAGTGTCAAGAAAGGAAAGGGGACAAAAGAAGAAAGAAAAAGGAAGGAAAGACATCTTTTATGCTTGAAGGAACTTCGGAGAAGGAGTTGTCACACCCTCACTTGAATGAACATCACAATCCTGCATTTCGCACTGCCAAAAAAGGACAAAATCAGTGAAAAGCTGGAGAATATTTATAGCTCATTATTGGCAAGGACGAATTAGAGGAAATCAGATGAATTTTTTTGACACGACAGAAGGGACAAATGTCAAGAAAGGAAAGGAGAATATAATGGAAAGAGAGGAGATATTTAAAGGAGGAAACTTGAAGGAGGTTCCAATTCGGGAGACCCCCATTTTGGAACGCCCCCATTTTGGGGAGGAGGCCATTGGAGCAGCAACAACCATTGAAGAAGGAATGCAGAGACTATGACGATGCCATTAATGAACAACAACGCAGAGACGAAGAACATGCACTTTTCTGACCTCTATCTTTTTGTAACGTTGATGAGTATGATTTGTAACTAATATGATTATCTATTGTTAGCAGTAGGGGATGAAGGATTTGGATTGCTATTCTGGTTTCAAATGTTTTTGAACTATTTTTTATTTTCATTTTATGAACTCATCATTTGATTTCATTTTCGAGTCGAATATTGTGAAGAGTTTTATTTATCTTATGACCGGATGCGACTGACCCTCGATTCAGTTTTCTTTCTTGTTTGCACTCACTCTCGTCGGATGATACATCCTTGATCGGAGATGTCCTGTGAAGTGAGTGGTCGCGGTTCAGTTTCCAATTTTGTGCATTGAGTCACCACTATCAAGCGATTCACAACCTTGCAACCATGATGACCAATTTTACTATTTTTCTGTTAGAGCGTTTGGAGGACTGACCATCACATCTCGCTCTCACATAGTCTAGTGGTGGTAGTAAACCATTAGACTCACCTAGACTACATACCGGGATTCTTTTGTGCTCTTCACTATGTGACTGGAGGGAGATTGTGACTGATATCCCGTGAAAAGGAATTCATAATTCCACTCTGCACCGAAACTTGATTTAGTATATAAAACCTAGCATGTAAACGATAATCTAATCTGACATCCCCAAAATATGCAAACTCTAGAGTTCATTCACATCTCTATTATATCCCTTATTTGTGTAGCCGTTATCTGTTTAGTCCTAAATTATCTTTTTATTTCTCAAACCATTTGAAAAACCCTAAAAATTAGTTGATCTACATATTAGTTTCCTTTAGATCAATATTCTTATTTTTCATTAGTCTCGAGTGATTAATTTCTGATAATCTCTTTCGTCTCCTTGTGGATTCAATACCCTAAGTACTGCACATGATCAATTGTATACTTGCAGCAATTGTAGTGTTGTCTGAGGATTTTAAAAACTGATAGTCTATCGTTATCATTATCTTGCACATACATTGTCACAACCTTACTTGAGTGCACTTATCTGAACTTGATTCTGAGTAATCACTAGACACACTGCATCAATCATTAATATTGATCGTGATGAGGCTCAACAAACACGATTGAGAATGCTACAAATTGTTTCCAACCTCTATCCATTGATTTTTAATTATCTATTCTTCATGTACAACAACGTTCTTTGGATGAAGTTATGCTTTGTGTTGCTAATGATCCTGGACAGAAGATAAAGTCTTTGGTCGCCATTGCATTGATGTGGTTGGAGAATTTTGCTTCTCCTTTGATGTGTTTGGTATAGAATGCATGACGTAGTCAGTGGATCTAAAATTGGAGGTTTTCGCTTCCTTGGTAATGTTTGAATTGAGGGCGTCATAATTGGGGACACTGATGTAATAGTAGTGCAAAATTCTAAATGCGAGCTCCTCCTTCAGACTTTTTCATCTTCAATTATGTATTCATTTGTCTCCTTGACATGTCATTCAGTAGTCCTTGTCCTCCTTGAAAAAAAAAATTAGGCCACCATCTTTGATTGTATGAATAGTGGTATGAACATATGATATTGTCAAGTTTTCCTCGATGTCCTCAGATTTAGCATTTTGAGAAATCAATTGTGCGACTTGATTCTCCAATGCATGTAGTTGTATTGTTACGCCATCACATTTGAGTTGACTCTCAAGTTGTTGAACGACATCGTCATTTTCAATTTTGTTCTTTAGTTGTGTTAGTTGCGACTCCAAGTTTTGGATGAGTTGATCTTGCATTGTGAGTATATTTTTAATTGTTGTGATGAATTGACCAATAATCTCTTTCATATTTATCTTCAATTTGAGTGTTGATATGGTGATGTCTTATGTATTTCTTTTTTTGTTGTCTTAAATTTGAAATGTGCCTCTCCAGATTTTGAATTGGATCATGCTATATGGAGGCTTTCTTCAACAGAGGGTTCATCTTGTTTGTCAAAATGGCAATCAAATCTATGGATAGATCTTCTATTTGAGATTGTTGAGGCTTCTTCATGGTGCTTTAAGTAACTCTTGCCTCTATATGGATTTCATCTTGCTTTACAACTTTTTTTTCTCAATTTGTTGATTGGTGTTTGCTTTCTTCTTTGTCATTGAAGGTTGGATTACGTAAACATGTTGATCAAGCTGTGTATAAATAACATCTCCTAAAAAGCATACACAACGCTAAAGGTAAAATGAAGAGAATAAATAAGTAAAGTCTCAAAATAGCTTGAAATAAGGGTAGTAGTTAAATATCAACAGCGCCAAAAACTTGATGCGATATTTTTGACGCCAAAAGTGGTTCCAAAATTTGATAATAATAAATAAAAATGCTAGCAAGGGCACTAGTCGCTTAAGTAATAAAGTGTTAATGCTAAAGAATTATTGATCACACAAGGAATTAGCTTAACTAACTATCTTAATATGAGATAACAATAAATGGTAAAATTGTGCGGAAAATGAAACAACAAAATGATAAATACTAAACTATTGATGCCTAGACCTTAGGTTGAAAGATATAATTAGAAACAAACTTAGTTTCACCTCTGCAACAATTGATTTCAACAATGATGAATAGATTTAATTCTAAGATGGATTAGAAACACCTAATGTATGATTTCCCTTAACGTATAAACCAACTATCATCAACTTTAGTAAAATTGAAAGCACTCCTTAATGGATCTACTCTCAATCAACTCAAATTAGGATGTAAAAGGTTGTATTCCTAAACTATTGAACCACCATTAATAGGATAATCCAACATACCACAAATCTGACAGTCCTTAACGGATCAGTAAGATAGGACATAAATTGCATAAATTATATTAGTCACACTGCACGAATAATAACATACTACTTTATTTGAAACTCAGCTATCATGTTCATGAAATCAAATAAAGTATAATCAATAATAAAAAAGGGTTCAAAAATTGCCCTAAAAATTAAACTATTACATAAGAAAGATTGTTTAAAAGATTACATAAAATATCATTCCAATAATATTATATAGCACAAAGTGTACTCTTTTTGATGTTGATGAACTCCTGCATGTTCTTCATTGTGAGTGTACCGCATAGAAATCCTCTCAACAACCCTTCAAATTGCTCTCATGTCCTTAACTTGTAGGCTCCTAGAATATGAATTCTGGCCTAGATGTGTATTTATAGCCTCCAACATGTTTCTAGGATTTTCATCAGGTTTGAGAAGGTTTGGCAATCTTTCCATGTCAATATAAGAAAATTCTAGTTAAATTCATAATCAATTATGGGGTTGACTATAATCCATTCAAAATATTTCAAAATCTTGTTAAATATGCTCTCATTTGATCTCCAAAGAGTTTTAATCAGTTAGGAGTCTTTTTCCTATTAAAATTCCTTCAAAAGATCCGAGTTTGAGTTAGGACGAATGGATGTGATCTGTGATGGAATTTAGTGGGTTGTGAAATCGTCAAATTTATATGAAAAATGGTTGTAGTGACCCGTGAGAGACCACTTTAGCACCCTATGATGGAATATAATGACTCGCGAATCGAGGTACTCAAATTTGAATACTCCCATTTCACTTCACTTATGGTCCGTAACTTTATATAATGACTTGTTATATCATTAAACGACAATATGTCTTTACTATAGAGGTCGTAACTTATGTCCTGGACCGTGAAATGTCATTTAATGACCTATAAGATCCGTATCACGACCTATAAGATCGATAATTTTTTTGGTAGCTTTAATGATCGTGATGGCCTTATAAAAATCTATTTCTTCTCTTCTCATGGGTCGTTACAAACCCTTTTAATATCCCATTAAATTTTGTTACAACCCATGAGAACTTCATTGATTTCCATTATGATTTGATTTGAACTCCGACTTGGGTGAAAATTTTTGTAGTAGCTTCACTATTGATTCCTCTTGTGTCTTAAATAACAAAAAAAACTTGAGTAGATTTATTATTTCACTCAAATAAAAGCAAATAAGTAGAAAACATATGTTTTTCATTACAAAACTAACCAAAATAAACCTAAATGCAAGCCTAAATATATGTTGGATTTTGCATGAATCAGCTGACAAGATCAATCTTATTAAAAAAAGAATGAAGGGACACAAAATTGACAAAAAGATGTAGGCAGAAGACAAAGGGCGAAGAGAGCAAATTTTCAGAGTTGGTGACAAGGTTTTGCTAAAGGTCTCCCTTACTAAATGTGTCATGAGATTCGGTAATAGCAAATATTTTGTCTCTATTTTGCAGGCTAGTTTGATGTGTTAAAATTTGTTGGCAAATTAACTTACATACCGACATTACTTTTATATTGTGGGTGTGTGCACAATGTATTCCATGTGTCCATACTTAGAAAATATTTACATGATAATGGCCACACAATATGGTTTTATTAGTCAAACCTTAAAGAAGACTTTACCAATGATGATATCATGTGGAGATTCTAGAGTATTGTAGTCAACACAAAAAGAATAAAAATGTGCCTTTAGTCAAAGTATCTTGGAGTCATCACCATGGTAACGAGTCTACACATGCATTGTAATCAGAAATGCACAAAGAGCTTTCTCATTTTCTCTAATTCTCTACCTTAATCTTGATTTTGAGAACAATTTTTTAGGGGTTTTTATTGTAACTCCCCCTAATTGAGGGGATTTATTTTTTAAAAGCCAATTAAAAAAGAAAATATGAGAGATTCAAGAGGGTATGACAGTTAAGCCAACACACCACCATGACTCTACCTTCAATGCCCCTTAATAAATCCCTCCATTATCTCATCTCTCCCTCTCTTTGTAGACTAGGTATCAGTGTAGTTCTTTTTCACTCTTGATCTGTTGATATACACGGACAACCTCGAGAGGAATGATTGTCGAATAGGCATTATGAAAAGATGAGGAAGTGAAGCAATAAGATTTCACCAAAAGGCATGCTCGGTGGATCCTTCACTATGAGATTTTGATAGATGAATGTGTGTTTAGGTTTTGAAATAAAATGATTCAACAATTGTTCTGATATGATCATGCTTTGTTTTTTTCTTCATTTTACCATATTTCCATTAATTGTTTTATATGGTTGGTTCTATTTTTGAATATATATTTTTAATGTTATCTATATTATTATTTAGAATGATCCAATATATTATTTATGGCTTTAAATATCTTCAATAAATTAATGATTTTTAGTACATCATCAGTTTGAGAAGTCACTTACAATCGACTATGATAGCTATGGCTTCTTAGGGGGCCACTCGTAGTGTTAGACAACACTATGGTACTATCATAGCACGAAGGATGCACTATTATAGAAGTTGTAATGACACACAAATACGGGCACTACGAAACAAGGCTAAAGTGGAACCCCATGCACTACGAACTTGCACCATAGCACCATGCCAGTTGTAGCTCTATGACACAAAGCCACTGCGCAACCCATGCACTATGGCCTTATGTGGTAGCACCATGCCAAAGGAGTGCTACGGCACAAGGTCGTAACAGATGGATGCACTACGACTTTGTGCCATAATGTCATCCCATGAGGTTTTGCTAATTGATCCACACTAAAAGGGCACTACCATCGGGTTGTGGTGCATCCTCATGCGTTACAGTAAGGCTTTAGCGCACTACTGGAGATCCACATTATGTTAATTATTAAAATCTATTATTATAATGTTATTTATGTATGATATGAATGTTATTAGACTTAATTTACTTATTGTTCAAGCGAACCTTGAAATTTGACTTAGAAAAATATTATATATAACATCTTGATTTACATGATGAGATTGTGGTTTGATGCTCATATGTTTTTAATTCATGATTATACTTGTGTTGCTCAAATTGAGTTATGTGTTCTAGCTATCAAATTATGATTTTCATTCATGATGCTTATGTAGTTTATATTGATATAAGTTATTTAGGGCTATGATGATGTTTGCCTATGATTTCTCTTTTCTGATGATGCTTTTGTTATATAATAAGGGTGGTCCCTAAAATTATTGACTGCCCCTATTTATATGATATATTATGTGGTATATAAAGTAAAAGAATATTTAATAAAAATGTCATCATTCTGTGTTGATTGCCAAGAGAAGTTATTGGTGCTTTTATGATTTATGTCTACAACGGAGTTATGTAGTTTTAGTTGTAGGGATTGCTTCCTTACATGTAAAAATGAGGATTGACATGCATCCTCAAAGGGCACCGTAGTTTGTGCACCTACTACTTAGATGTGGAAATGCTTAGCATAGGTGAATGATGTATATCGCTAGCAAGTGCACTAATCATATCAAGTAATAGAGAATGAGTAGAGTGTCGATCTCACAAGAAAATTGTTATCCCAAAGTTAATTAACTAAACTAATGAGAGGGGTACATTGAATTTGAATAAAATGTGTTCAGAAGAATTTAAAATAAAAAGAAATAATTGATAATGATATGATCATTAAGCGTCAAAATAATGACATCAAGCACTGAACTCGAATGAATAAATAGAGAAAAATCTAATTTTATTGGTAAAAATCCCATTCCGCCAATTCTTAAGAGGATTAGAATCTACCTACAATATGATGTCCTCTCCAGTATGCATCAACTATTTCAAACCTATAGACTATTGTTCTTCTCCGATATGTGAACCTAACCTATTAGGGTTTTGAGATGTAGTAAACTGTAAAGCCTGAAATTTGGATTGTTCCTCTCCAGGATGACAACCTCGCAGACCTCACATCCAATACTTCTCTCTAGGATGAAACTATATGTGATATGAAATGTTTGACTATTTGAGATTTAAATGAAAATTATAATTCTGCTAATCCTCTCCAGTATGCTAATAGATTACAACATCACAGAAATCATCAAAGGCATTAAGATTGGAAGACATACACAAAAGTAATTGGGTAAAAAATGAATTTTATATAAAACTAGGGTTCTACATATTTTCATTTTTACAAGTAAAATCTCCAAACCAAATGTCAAAAATACATGGGAGTTCATCCAGATATACAATAGGAGAAGAAAATAAATTACAACAACAAATATTCACTAAAGTTTTACACATTTTAGTCAACGATCTGGCAACACTTCGTCTTCTCCTTCTTTAGGTTCTCTCAGGCTTGAAGCATCCCCCAAATGAGTTTTGGGGGCTATCTATAGGTGGGAAAAGACCAAGACTTGAGGGAAATCTCCAAAGGAAGATTAGGCTCCAAAGTCGATCTTGACCGTCGAAAATAGACTTAATACGACATGAAAGTCATGTAGAATCTTGCATGATGGACTTTGTCACAACCCGTGATAATTTTATCACGGCCCGTGACGAAAATGTCACGGTCGTGACTGAACTGTGATAGTTGATCATATACATATCAAAGCCCATGATATGAGAATCACAGTCATGATTGAACACTTGTCTTTTCTCCAAAATGAGTCACGGGCATGACTCAACAACTTCAACGTGTCACGACCTCGACAAGGACGTGACTGAACAGTATTTTTCTTCTCATAGAGTCACGGCCCATTACTGCAGAATCATAGCAATGTACTTTCACCTATCCACCTGCTTCACAGAGTTTTGACTCATAAACAATTTAAACATCGTCCTAAACAACTTAGCGGCAGAGTCTACAGATTTATAGCATTAATTTTGAAGGCAAAAGTATACTGGAGCTTATACTATTAGCAAGTAAATAACAAATTCTCTCTTAATTTTTTTCAAAGTTCTCTCTTCCAATGAGATTTGCACAAGGAAGTCCTTGTAGCAGGCTTTCAACCAGTGGTCCCAGACTAGATATCCTTAGGTCATTAGGATTTAAGATTCTCCTACAGATCTACTCACCCGAACATTCGCAAGTTCTGAATAAAAGATTAAACTAGAACATTGAGTTAAACACTTAGGTGTAACTACAATTTGCACAAAGTGGTCCATGTAACAGACTTTCCACAGATGACTCCAGGACCAAATGACCATAGGGCAACAGGTGTTAAGGCACCCCTCGAGCTTACTTGCTTGGACTCACCTAGGTTCTGGATAACACATAAGGGCTAATTCAACTCCTATACTCACTTTTTTTTTTATTTTTCCAATTTTTTTCACTCTTTTTTATTTTTTTCTCATTTTTGCACATATTTTTCGATAAGCTCCAAAGATACTTAAACATTCAATAAAAAGACTATAAATATGTACACTTAAGTACAATAAAGCTGAAAGAAACTTGTAATCTAAAAAGTCATCACTCTATTCCCCAGAATTCTAGACTTCAGTACACACATGTGATTTCAATTCAAAATAAAGCACTCGAATTTCATAGATCATACACGCCAACTCTAAAATATATACTTAAGTAAAGCAAAAGGTTAAGCAAGGGTAGAACAAATATTTTTGGATTTTTTGATTTTTTATACTAGAAGAATTTCATACAACTGACTCAAACTAAAAGAAAACACATATTAAACAAAGTGGACTAAGAAAAAATGCATAAAAGTCATACTCCCCAAAGCTTAGACTAGACATTGTCCTAAGTGTTCAAGCCCTCACCGAAGGACGTTATACAAAATGCAACCAACAGATGCAACTAAAAGAAAAAGGAAAAATAATACAACCGGACTAGTCAATAGGTAGTGGTGGTGGTGGCGGCGGAGTCGGAGAGAAGAAATCTCCAAATGTGCTTTGGTTGTCGTGATACTCGTGGAGCCGCCGAACGTATCCTCCATGTTGGCCCAGTAGGCTCGCATCTCCATCATCATTTGAGCCTGACTTTTCTCTTTTGTCTCTTTTTTTTCCAAAAATCTCAATAAAGTCTAAATAAAAAATTCAAGGAAAAATCACTAAAAGAGAAACGACTTATATGTACAGAATTGCTAAGTTATAGTCGTTAGCATTGACTTGCCTCAATTGGATCCAAGATTCCAATAGATCCAATCTGAGGGTTTGTGCTTGAAAACCTCCCCCTATATAATATTTTACTCTAAGACCATTGACTTTAAAAGATTGTTTCCATCCACAGTTAGAAGTTCAGCCACTCCATGTGGCATATAATCTTTTTTATCAAATAGGGTCCACTCCATCTAGACCTAAGTTTTCTAGGGAAAAGTCTTAGTCTACTGTTGTATATGAGAACTCATTGACTAGGCAAAAATTCAGTCTATTTAATATGTTGGTCATGCAAAATTTTAACTCTTTCCTTTTCAACTTGTTGTTTTCATAGGCCTGGATTCTAAATTCATCATATTCATTAAGTTTCAGCAGTCTTTCCTCCCTAGCTTTTACAAGATCAAAATTTAAAATTTTGGTTGCCCAATAAGAGTTGTGCTCTAGTTCAATAGATAAATGACAAGACTTGTCAAATATTATCCTATAGGGTGACATACGAATGTGTGTTTTAAAGGTTGTTATGTATGTCCATAGAGCATCATCCAACTTAAGTGACCAGTATTTCTTGGAAGAATTAATAGTTTTCTTCAAGATCCTCTTGAGTTCCCTATTAGAAAGTTCAACATGCCCACAAGTTTGGGTATGATAGGACGTTCTCAATTTGTGAGTGACCCCAAACTTAACAACTTTTCAAACAATTTATTTACAAAGCGAGCTCAATTATCACTATAATAGCTCTGGCGATCCCAAAAAGAGTAAAAATATTCTTTCTCAAAAAATTTGGTTGGGGTAGCTATGGCCTCCACCCACTTAGTTACATAGTCCACGACCACTAAAACATATTCATTTCTAAAAGATTTTGAAAAAGGACTGATGCATGCATATTCTAATATGTTTTAGGCCATACATTAGTCTGTTTTTGAGATAATTCTTCATATCATGCATCTATTTTGTCCATAATTTATTATAATTCTTTCAAGAGTCGAAATCTACCTCTATTTGGTGTTTTTATTGTAGAAAGGCGGCTGATATGGTAAAGGAAACAACTTTTGGGCCAACATCGAAGAAAGAGTGAAGTTTGGAGAAGAGAAGTCAAGTTATAGCATTATGAGCTCTGTACCGAATGAATATAAAGGCACCAATAAAGACATTAATGGGACAAGTCTAACCTAAACACTTATATATCATCAAGACTATTGTATTCCTGTGAAATTAGGAATGTATTGTAAAATGAGTCACCCACATATTTGGAAAAAGATAATAGAATGAGTGTATCATATATGATTTATATCCTCTACATATTGTATCAGAAGACCTTAATTATATCGAACAGTGATGCAAGTACTTCATATTCTCTCTGTTATACAAGTGCTCCATAGTGTCTTCATTGTTCAGGTGCTTCTCATTGATTTTATCATTAAATAAAAAAAATATTGTGGCCTTGGAGAGTTGCTCCTTATTGATTTGGCCTTATCGGATCGGATCGGATCGGATGTAAAGTTAAAGCATTATTAACATTTGAATTACAATTCTCTATTGTTGGTCATATCGTTTCCGAAGCTATATCATTATTGTTGACCTTTGCAGGTTTATGATTTATTGTTTGGCCTTACCGGATCGATTACACTGATTATATTGATTGGCCTTATCGGATCGAATGTAAAGTGAAATCATCGTTGACCTTTGAAATGTAATTCTTTATCGTTTGGTCATATCGTTTAAAGTATTTTATTGAAGCTATATCATTCTTAATGGCTCTTGAAAGTTTATTCTTTGTTACTTGGCCTTACCGGATTGATCTCAATTATTGTACAAATGGCCTTTGAATTCATTTCTTTGCTGATTGTCCTTATTATTTCAAAGAGTATTATATTATTGGAATGTCATTGGACCTTATTTCAAAATTGATTTATCACCCTATGATTTGCACTATATGGGCACATCTCATTGTATTGATATCAGATTTTCATCTTACCAAATGTGATCAGTCTGGTTATTGTCTTTTACCATCCGTTTATCGGATCTCTAGCTCATTATTTTTTGGGAATTATTCTTTACCATTTGGGTGTATCGGATCGTCCTTCTATGAATAGTCTTATTGTTAAGGAGAATGTATCGGATTGGATCATTCCTTAATCATTTTTCAAATTAATATTGTCTCACACTAGGATAAACTTCAAAGTGATATTATCGGATTGTATAGTCTTGAAGACATTGATTTACATTGTTGACTCACCATATCATCACCTATTGACTCATATCGGTATCGAGTTTATTGTTATCGTTCTTATCGTTACGATTCTATATCTACTTGTGCTTTACACACTGGGCATAATTGCTCATGAAATATTATTTTCTCTGCATGATCCTGTAGGTACTAGTTCTACAGTGGATAATGGTGTTGGTGACTATAGATTGTTCGTGATGATGCTGATGTTATGCACATGTCAGGATCTTAGTATTATCTCTAGAGTCATCAAATTTATGACACTAATTATATTGTTCAGACTTCCGCATTTATTTTATTGGATATTATTTTTAATTGATTAAAATCTTCCGTTTTTATGAAATTTTTATCGATTAAATTATTAGTCAAAGGATCGCATCGTCGTAGTGTCATCGAATCTATATTTTGCCACATGAAAGGAAGGATGTGAATTTGAAAGTATTACATTATTACTATTATGTTAATTTATTATTTTATTATTTTACATATTGAACTTCATAAATTCACGAGACAAGTGATTCTTTTGTATTGGATCCGTTAACTAATTTGTAGCAATCGCATGAACGATAATAATATCTTATTTCAGAGTATTTTTTTATAAACTCGTGTCAATTTTATGGAGATAAACATTAATTTTAAATATTTTCGTAAAATATTTTTTTATGCATTTTTTACTATATTCTGGTTTAGCTAGTCAATTACAAAGTTAGGTTTTATACGTGTGTGTGGGTGATTTTTTGGTGCGTACTTTGTCCACAATCATCCCTAAGAATGTTTAGATTGAAAACAGGACCACGTTCGAAAGTTGGCTGCCTTGGATCTGATGCATTTCCATCCAAGGCCCTGCCCAGTCAACATCCCTCCCGCTCTCTTTTGTGTCTGTGTATACACATCCAACACGATGACGAAGAAAAAACAAAAGCAACGAATGAAAAAAAAAAGAACAGACAGAAAAATGAAGAAAAAGAAAAAGAGAAAACACAGAGAGAGAGAGACCGAATTTTAAAGAACAAAAAGATTTCACTAATGACCAGTTCACATACTCCTACTTCACTTTGAATATCAAAGGTGTATAAAATTTAATTTTCTTTTCTACCGAGGAGAGAAAAAAAAGAGGAACTTTGATTCAGAGAAGAACGAAAGTAAAGTGGAAAAAAAAAGAGAGAAGAGAGAGAGAGGGGGAAAGAAGTGGAAGAGGAGGGAGAAAGAAAGGGCGAAGGGGGCATGCACGTGGGCAGGGTTCACGCGTGGTGGACAGCTGTCAGAGGGTTTTGTTTTGTTTTTGTGTAATGTAAAAAAATTTGTGAAAGATTTTGGTCGTGTCGTGGCGTCACCGACTCCGAGGTTGCTACTGTCCACCTCGTCTCGGATCCGTTTCCCATCAAATCCCTCATCATCGTCTCTTGTTGGATCCTTTTGCCTTTGCCGGATGCAATCTACACCCGATCCGAAATCCGACCTTTGAAGGACGTTTTTTTTTCCACTAATCTCTGACGAAAATTTATCGACCTAAAAAAAAAGTTAAACCTCGTAGGGTTAAAATTTAGGTGATATATTTTACTCATAAGATGTGATTGTATTAGAGTCGCTTTGACGCTTTTATTTTATTTAAAGCTTTTTAAAATATTATCTCGTAAAAATAGGACAATAAAACCACATAAAAATTTTATTAATTATCTTTTTAAAGATATTTTTAAAATTTAAAAAGACTCTGAAAAAATATCAAATACTCTTTTCGAATAAAAAAACTTATAAGATCCGAAAAACTTTTACTAATTAACTCGAAACGATTAAAAAAGACAAGAAACATTGCGGACCCGGCCCGAAACAGGGCATCTGCAGCTCCGCCAGGTACAAAAGAGAGGACAAAAAAGGTAAAGTGGATAGGAAGAAGGAAGGATGAGAAGATTAAAACATAAAGAAGGATGCAAGTGCTGTCCACTTCTTCCTTCTCCTCTTCCAATTCCATTGCCTTGTTCCTCGGGATCGCTCCCATCTGCTGCAGCTCTTGTCCACCTGCTGGCTGCCTCTGTTGCTTCTCTGTCACCCTTCTTTGATTCTTTCTTTTTTCTCTCTCTCTCTCCTTTTCTTCTTCTCTTTCTCTGCTCCCAAAGATCTTATGCATGCACATATACATTTGCTTTAGTTTGAGGGTGAAGAAGATGGCACATAGGAAGAGGGCAAGAGACAAGTCTCTTTCCTATGCCTCTTTTCTTCCTCCTCCTCATTTGTATATGTGCAATAGCTGTGTGTTGCCCACACAACTGTTAGCAAACCCATATAACAAAGTGGCCAAAGTAAAGACACATAGCTGCATTATCAGGCTAGCAGTGATGCATGTTTGGTGGCTGTAGGATTAAGCAAATAGTTTAAGCCACAAAGGACTGCTCGGTGTTTGCCAATTTGTAAGACCTTCCAAGACAGGAGAGTTGATGAAGCATGCATGCATGCATGCGTACACTGATGGCTGCTTCACCTTAACCCATATTTTTGCTAAGGGTATATAATTGCTGCTGCCTTATGGTAAGCAGTAATGGAACTATATATGTATATATATGACATATACCTAGATGTTTTTCATTCTAGTTATTCTTTATCTAATTTTTGTTCACATCATTCGGAAGTTTCTAATAGAATGATAAAAGTAAGTTATATTCCTAATATTCAAGGACATAATTAATCCAAATTGAATCTCCATTTTATTTTATGCAAGTTTTAATTGTTTTTTTTATTTTTAAAATATTATAAGTTAGTTTAATTTGTAAGGAATTAGATTCTTAAATTTGAAACGTAAATAGGTATATATTTAAATAAAATATTGGTGGAATAATATTACATATTTTTAATTTATATGTAATTTATTCTAATTAAAGTATTTGATTGATTAGAACAAATATTATTTACTATAAAAAGTCAAATAATTTTTTTACATTTAATATTGATTAGTGCAGCAATTACCTTAAGGTCTAAACTATATATAAATATAAAAGTTAATAAAGTAATTAATAATAAATCATCACACTTTAGACTTCTTTGTTTGTCCATAAGTCAATACCACAATACCCGACTATTTTTTCTTAATGAAGGTACAATATTGCATCACATATAAAAAGGTTTTTAACTATACTCTAGATATGCATATAGTGTAAGCTTACACTAAGGCTGTCCACATTTGCACTCACATTTTTTTTCTCTTTTCCAACTCGGATAGTTATTAATATTGCAAAAAAAATTTATTCTGATAAAATTAAGTACTATTATATCAAAAAAGAGAAATAAATGTAAACAAAACAAAAATATCAATATTATAGATGAAAATAGTATAACTAAAAATTAATAATGTAAAATTCGCATAGAAATGAATCAAAATAAACATAAAAATATTACACAAAGTAATAATACGAGTAATTTTAATATTATAATTTTTAAAAAATATCGCTTCTCAAACTTTCAATTCTTACATCACATCAATTTTTATAATAATAAATAATATAAAATAGAAATATAACAATTATAAAGTAAATGAATGGATAAAATATTAAAGGGCATAAGTATCAAAATTAATAAAGATAATAAATGATATAATACACATTCATAATAAAAATATATAATTAATAAACAAAGGAATTAAACAAAAGTCATATATAGATATATATTAAAAATGAATATATGATAACATAATAAAGATATTAAATAAAAATATTAAAAGTCATTAAATTAAAAGCTGATAAATAATGTATATTTGATATAAAATATACTGGTTTTAATATATTAAATAAAATGGCATTTAATATTATGTTTAATTAAACTTAAATAATAATATAATAATAAATATTTTTTATTAATAAATGTTTATTCAATAAATCATTTACATTCATTCCAAACTTCAATGAAGTATGGAAAATTCATTCTTCAAAATTTTATTTAACAAAACTTTTACTTACAATCACTTACATTGAAATTTTCAAATTAACTATATCAAATTAAACTACCCTATATATGATTCCAAATATAAAATAAAAAACTATAGGGCTACACTTCACAATCCCGAATGTATGATAGATCGAACAACATCCAGAATCAAATGTGATTACGTATGTGATGAAATATTTTATAAAATACACAGCTAGATGCTAAAATTATGTTATATTTTATTTCAAAAATTAATTACAGCGAGATTTCCCTAACAATATATTCAAGATACTATCAACAATTATGTATGTTAAAATGCATTGTAAATATAAATAATTATTTAATATTAAAATTGTGTATAATGACACTCGTGATTTTTAATTAGATTAGTTAGATGGTAATAATATTTCAAAAACTAAAGTTTATTTAAAAAAACTGTATATAATCGGCCGCATTCTAAAGTGTTAGAATTATATACGTGGTATAATATTTTTATTGTTTTTGCTCTACTCTTATTTTAGAATAAAAGGACAATTGAATAGTTGTAAAAAGTCTTGATTCAATCTTTAAAAACTTTAAAAAGTTTGAATGACAAAAAGTGTCAAATGTACTTATATGAGCGTTTTGCAGCCGCAGAATGTGCTTAAAACAGGCGAGAGTGGGAGGCTGTTCCATGCATTTTCCTCATCCATTTACTACTTTGGGCCACCAACAATTTGTTCGGTCAAAATGATTAAAAATCTTTGAAGAATCTCACAAGAGTGGCTGCGGATCCAAGTTCATGGTGGAAACGTGCATTTTTTAGTGCATGATGAGTCCGAAAATTGGATGATTTGTTCTATCTAAAATATTTTTCTTGAAATTAAATAAGATTATCTACGGGATTTCTTATTCATTTATGCTAGCAAATCGATTAGTCGAAAGCAACGCTCATAAAACAATAGAGTGACAATTTAAAAAAAAAGTTTAAAAAATCTCATAATATATCAATACGATTCAATTGAGTAGTATGTTAAATTCAGAAAAAAAATTATCATAATATCCAATCTTGAACTAGTACAGATTTAGTGTAATTGTTGTCTAAATAATATGAGAATTTTTGAATTTTATATTATAATTATTGTTGTGCATTGAATTATTATATCATGTACGACTTGAATCCTTCGTTATCGTCGCATATTCTTTTGTCAATTTTTTTCTTTCACAATTAGTCCAAGCATGAAACTCACCACTAATTCCCATGAGAGTGGGAGAGACGAAATTTCTTGCTGCTCTTCTTTTATAGTAAAACTTTTTTTATGATAATATTTTTTGCTAGTGGATATTTTTAGGTTAAGAGAATCTTATCGCATTAAAATCTCTCTATTAAAAGTTATTTCTCGCTTTTAAATTCGTTGATTTAGTTGCATCGATTTCTCGATAATATAATGCCGATAGTAATTAATCATTGTCAATATTTGCAGCACAACCTCGACTATAAGAAAATGCGCAATTAGCGAGCAAAATAACACCAGAATTATAAGAAGCTAAAAACATTTAATATACACATCCCCTCAGAATGCTAACGATATATTGTGATGTATTTTAAGATAAAAACATACGTTGCAATCTAAGGACTAAAAAAAAATATCTAAACGTTGATAAAGAAATTTTCTTTCTATCAGTGTTAGATTTTTTTCTAAGTTTGAATCGAGACTCTCCACAAACACGACAACTTGTAAGTTTTATATCTTCCTTGTAATACAACATGCAATGATTGCGATAAGCATCAATTTTCTGATATTCTACGTCAAGTTCACTCATCATTCTTTTGCACCTGTAAAAATTTTCTGAAAGTTTTTCAGATTCAGGTAGCATACTCTTAATAATAGAAATCATTCTATCAAAACATTTTTCACTCATACTGTACTCTGATTTTAAATTCATCAATTGTGACACCGCCGATAAAATGCTTTATTTTTAACAATCATCCCAAAGAGGCTCATCAGCGTCTTTTAGAAGGTTAAAAAAAATTGAAGCTGTCGGATTTGGATTTCCCTCCATTGATTGATCTTGATTGTTTATGTCACCCAATCATGCATCTCTCACCATATCCATATATGCATTTGTCATCTCTATATCATTTGAAGGCTCAACAGTTGAAGAACTTTCTACACTCCATTTATCTTCATCATGCAAGGTCCAATTTAAGTAATTAAATCAAAAACTTTTTTTATATAAAACCATCTCCACATAAAATCTTATTTTCCATTTGTTTGTTTTACATTTTGCACATGGACAACGAATGTGACCAAGAGAATCAGCTGCATTTTGCTCTTTATATGCAAATTTTAAAAAGACCTCTACTCCATTTTGAAATT
>LTAE01002963.1:8702-20123 GCA_001647135.1 Pontederia paniculata | reverse complement strand
AAATATATATATATATATATATATATATATATATATATATATATATATATTCAAAACGTATGTCTAATTTTAATTTTATATAATTAAATATATATAATATGTATTCATATAAAATTATCATTTCTCTTCCTTTTCTAAAGTTTTATTTAATTATTTTTCTTTCATTCATTACCTTCTATTCTCTTTAATGATTGCTGAACTAAATACATTTTTTAAAAAAGATAATGCTATTTATAAACATCATTATCTCAAATAATCAATACGGAGGCGAAACACTACATATTTATTTAACATAACATTCGTAAATTCTTGTACTTAAAAAGGTAAGCCCTGTGTTCACATTTTTTTTTAGAAACACGACATATATAAATCACAATTTATTAATAGTTGATCGATTCAGATAACAAAATTAAATTTTAAATAACAAGATAAAAGATTTAATAGTTTCAACCATTTTAATATGTTTTTAAAAAAATAATTCTTGTGCTCCCAAACTTTTTTTTATATAATAAAATTCAGACAAAACTAGTAGCCGAAAAAGTCTACGAGGGGGAAGAGGGTGCCAGAATCAATCAGCTAGTAAAATTCCCTTGGGGAGATCCTAAGCAAAGCCACCTTTTGAGCCTCCCCATGCGTGTTCCTGTTCCTTTTAAACTACATACTTAACCTCTCTTCCCAATCAAAAAGCTCCCACCGAATCAACAACCCCCAACAGGACATGCTCAACTTCCATACAGTTGTTTGCAAAACCAACCAAATCCAATGGATATTATGCCTACAACCAGCATTTAGCTTAATAAACAAAAAAGTACTCAAGGGGTTAAAAAAATTTATTAAGCACATATAAAAATGGGGAGCAAAAGCATGGTTAGAGTTAAGACTAGAGAAGGAAAGAAGGACAAAAAGGTAGAACAGATTCCTTGTTGTGCGCACAGTCAAAGATTGCAGGATGCTGGTGCTTTCTTGTGCACTCGAATTAGACAATATTAATATGGATGGTAAGCTCGAAACAACAACAAAAAATTACTAGTTCCAAGTTTCTAGTACGAGTGACTTCTCCAATGTGTTTAATTTTGGCACGTCTTTTTTACTTGCGGCGCTAACTTTCAGACCATCAAATGAAACTAAACACCCTCATTCTCTCCTCCTAATTCGCAATCTTTTGCCCGCGGCTGGGTCTGAGTCTAGTCTAGTTGAGAAGGAAGCATGGCGACCCGACATTGTATAGTTTGCTCTATATGCTACTCCTTGGAATTTGGAACTCTAAATAATAGTAAGGTTTCCTCGCAGGGCCCATGGTTTTTAGAAAGTTTAAAAAGAATGGTGAAAATTTCAGCTACTACACTGATTTGCTTGCAATTTCCTTTTAATTATGGATTACTTTAGGTTATCCTTGTATATAAATATATAATTAAGTTTTTAAAACTGTTGATAATATATTTAATTTGATATGGTATTAAAGTCAAAAAATTTGAACTCTGAATCTTTTTCCTCTAATTATTCACACAGTTGAATTTCTTATCTACAAGGACCTACACATAAGAAAGAATGATTATATAAATATAAAAATATTATTTTTTTCCATAAATTTATACTTTTAAAATGATTAATAATATATTTAATTTAATAATCATTACACAATCGGTAATTCAATTTTCTCACATCCAAATAAAGTTTAAAATTATGTCAAAATTAAATAAAAGAACATTGCTCTTAGTTAAAACAAAGAAATTGATAACATGTGTGTTATATATTAAGTGTAGAGCAAGGTGCTTTATACCTCCATTGACCTTTAACATAAATAGTAACTGGACTGATTCATTTTTAAATATAAATAAATAATTGAGATAACTCGATGACTTCATCAAATTTAATTTGACCTAATTTGAGATTGGTGGAATAAAGTGAATCGACTAAAGTTGATGGGTTGAATCAACAAATGGACAGATCGAAATTCAATTCGACCCAGGAACATGAATCTATTTTTTCCTCTAGTTCTTTAAAAGAAGTTATTCAAATTTGAATTCAATAAAATGCAAAAAGAGTTGCAAAAGATGCATCTTTAAGATACTCACACGTGAAGTTTATATTCTTTTATTTACTTTCATTTAATTCCTTTAATAAAAGGAATGAATTCCTTGCTTGTTAAAAGAGGGCCATTGATAGAAAGTTGGCTCACAACCCCCAACAGCACTAATAATGGTCACAATTAGAATTACCCGTGCATCTCTCTCTCTCTCTCTCTCTCTCTCTCTCTCTCTCAACTTTTTCCGGTTTTCCACCAGCAAATTACTCTATGCACAAACCGGCGTCTATGCATTCCATGATATACGTCCATACAGGCTAGAAAATTATCTTAATTAAGTAATTTATTCTTTTGCCAGTTTGCTTTCCCCAACCACATTTTTGAGCAATGTTTTCAAATTGCCTTATATTTGCATTGAACACTTTATTAATTTCCTTTTTGTCCTTCTGCCACCATATTATTAGGTTCATGCAAGATGGTTTCTCTTTTGGCCAATATTTACTGGTTTTGTTAAAATAAATTTTGGAAACAAACCAGTTTATATCTTTAAATTGTTGGAGGTTCAAATTTAAATCAATTTAGCAATTTGTGACTTATATACTGGACTAGTAGGAAAAATGAAGAAATCAAAAGAACATATTTTTATAGTGTTGAGTTTGATAGTGCATAATAAACTAAATTGAAAATAATTTTTCTTAATTATATATATATGATACGGACGGTTTTGCGAAACATGAAAAAATAATTGACAAGAGGGTTCTCTTTCACAAATCCTTCAATTTCCGGGAGCTCTCCTTGTTTTAATTTTCTATATTTAGTACGATTTAATGGATAGGTACCCCAATCATATATTCCAACTTATGCACTTTTGAATAACAAATATACCATTAAAAAATAAAGTATTTAAGATTTATTTTTTTCAACCACAAATTTTAAATTCAACTGTTGTAGCTACACCTCCATTAATTATTTTTTTTTCTACTGTAGAGTTATATTATATATCTAAATTAAGTTTATGTTTTAATTTAAATATTATTCTTATATATATATATATATATATATATATATATATATGGAACTAAGAGTCCTATTAATCCGATTGTTTTCTTTTTATTAAATATATTTTTAGAGTGATTTGGGTTTAAGAAAAGTGTAATTTATTTATCAAACACACTTGACATGACTCATTTTATCTCTAATATTCGATAAAAATAGATGAAAAAAATCCTTTTAGTTTGGAAACAAAAGAAGTTTCTATTATTGCCAACAAAGAATAAGGAAATCGAATCGACATTTTTTTTTATTCCTTAGGTTTTTACTTTTTTGCAAATTAATTATCGGAAAGAAAGAAAGAAAGAAGGTAGAAGAACAGTGGACTAACCTGGACTGGGGGAGCCGGAGAGCAGGAGCAGGAGTAGGGAGGTGAACTTACGATACGAGACAGAGAGGGCGAAGCATCATCCAACAAGAGGAGCCAATCAGAATCCACGGAAACAAGCGGGACCCAATTGGGAAAGAAAGCAGCCACGTCGGAGCCCCCTTTCCAACCCCTTCCGCGCGTGAAATCTTCGCCTCAAAAAGGACGCTACCCGTCTGCCTCTTCCTCCTCTTCCTCTTCCTCTTCCTCATTCCCACTTCGCTTCGCTTCCCATCTCCTCCTCCTCCTCATCATCCCATTTCTGCTGCTACCAAAGAACACAGAGAAGAAGAAAAAAGAAAAGAATAGAGCTTCGTACCTTTTGACGACAACAATGGAGAGATGGCCAAAGGCACCACAACGGCGTGGTTACGATCACCCCTCCTTCTCCTCCACGCTACTCGACGCCATTTACCGATCCATGGACGACGAGTGCCTCACTACCAGCAACCCTCAAGGCGGAGCACCCGACTCCTCCCTTCCCGTCACCGCCGGTAAAAAGTCCGCCACCTCACTTCACAGACACGCCGCCGCCGAACGGAGGAACGCGGCCGGCGGCGAGAGGGCTCCGTCCCGACGTCGAGGCGGCTTCCCGGCGCCGATCTCCACGTCGAGCTCGTCGGACAACTCGAGCTACGGTGGATTCTCGTCGTCGGAGCCCGAGTGCGCTACGGCTCCCCCGATGCGGCTGAGGCCCATTCGCACCGGTGCGCCCGATGCCTCCGCGCCGGCGCGGTCGTCTGCCCGCGCCCCGCGTCACGCTCCGCCGCTACCGCCTCCGAGGACGGCGCCGTCGAANAGCTGGCCCCGTCGCCGCCGTCGCCGGTCGCGTCCCTCCAGGACAAGAAGAAGACGGCCTCGATCCGGAGCAAGCTCCGGGACCTGCGGAAGTCGAAGACGCCGGCGTCGCCCGGGGCGCGCTTGGCCGGGTTCCTCAACTCCCTCTTCGCGTCCGCCGGCGGAAACCCGCGGAAGTCGAAGGTCCCGACCGCCGTGACCCCCTCCGCCGTCGTCGGCGGTGGTGCGGCGGCCACCATCGACGAGTCGGCATGCTCTACGGCCTCATCGTACTACCGGTCCTGCCTCAGCAAGACGCCGACGTCGAGGGGCGTGCGGCACGCGGCGACCGCGTCGACGACGGCGGCTGCGGCAGCAGCGAAGAGGTCGGTGCGGTTCTGCCCCGTCAGCTTGATCGTGGACGAGGAGCTGCGGCCATGCGGCCAGAAGAGCGTCTACGAGGAACTCCCGGTGGCACGGCCGGCGACGGCGGACGGGAGGGTGGAGCGGGAGGCGAAGAGGAGAGCGGAGGAGTTGCTGAGGCGGTACGAGGACGACGACGAAGGGAGCGATTCGAGTTCGGATTTGTTCGAGTTGGAGATCGGAAGGGGAGGCGGAGACGGAGGCGCCGGAGCAGGATTAGGATACCGGGATGAGCTGCCGGTGTACGAGACCACCGACCACCGCCATATTGTTGGGACCAATCGCCCCATCTCTCATCATTTTTAGTCTTTTTTTAAAATAATTAGTAAAAAATGTTAACTCGAAAAACAATGAAAAAAAATGGAAGGGGGTAAAGAGTTACAAAAATGTAATTTATTTACTATGGTAATTTTAGTGGTTTTTTTAATGTTTTTGTGAACATTTTATATGTCGATATCAAATGAAAGCCATTTGATAATCTTTTTTTCTCTACTTTTGATACAACTTTTTGTTTGCTGAAATTATTATGACGAAAAGAAAATTGTCTAAATATTTCATTTAATTATATGAGAAATGTTTGTCATAGTTAAGCACATTATTGTTGCTGCACATAGGAATTTGTACATGTAGAAAAGTACTTGATTCAGCAAATGTGACAACATACATGTACTAGCTTTGATGCACATAGAACATTTTTTCTTCAAAATAAAATTACGTTGATATGCCAATCACATGAATACATTATATTAATAAGATACATAAAGAGACAAAATAAGTGAAATAACATATATACTATATATAGAGAGGTATATTTCATACACAAATTATTTACGCAGAATATATACACAATTTATATTATATACCTTAATAGTTTTCGTGTGTGAATTCTTTTAAGCACTTGTGAGATCGGAACAAATGAAGACATTATTGTGCATAATGCAACTTACTTTTTATATATATAATGACAATACTTCTATAGTGCATTGAACAAACTTAGTATAAGTAAGCTCCACACATCACTCTGAGCAAAAAGGTTTTTTTTCAAGGTTATATGTACCGACAAACGATCGAGTTGGATGATCCTAAACGTCAATTGAGCAAATTATTGATCATATGTGAAATTATGGGCCCAAAATTGACACGACTTTATAAGATTGATTAATCCCCATGCTTAGGATTGGAAATGGACCACAAATGCATAATAACAAGGACATGTACCTCTTATATTTATTGTTAACATCTCCTTGTTGTCTTTTAGCCTTTTAATCCCCATGTCCACCTATTACACATGCATCCATCTAAAGACATGGTTTTATTATTAGGTACTTCAGCTATTATTAAGGTTCATGAACCAAAGAAAGGGACTCGAATTAGAATGGGGCCCCTCACATGAAAAGGTTCTTCTAAATGTGATAAATATTAGATCAAGGCTTCTATTATGCTATATATATATGTGTTTATATTTAAAATATTATTCTCCAAGCACACTTGTACGGTTGGTGAAGTGGGAACTTGCACACAATGATGAGGGCATTATAGGCCACATAGAGAGAGAGGTGCGGCGTTTATGTTAGCACCTATGTGTACATGCGATTATGTTACTTAGCAGTTGACCAATACAAAAAAAAACTTATAGAATTTTCAGTAGGTTATTTAGGGTTGGTTGTCTTTTGATATACATTAGCTAGTTTTCATGGAGTATGCTATTGTGCCTTTAAACGGCCTTAATTTCTAGATCTTCACAGCCAATTGGAGTTCATACACAGACATATATTCATACATATATATCTATTAGTTCAATAGAGTACGTAAATAGATAATATCGCATAACTTATCTTATCAATCATAAAATTTTAGATATATGATAGATCTAATAACTTATAATCAAACTATTTAAAAAGAAAAAAAAATAATATTCACATAGATCTAATATCTAATGATGAATACGATAAATAGTACGGTGTTATATATTCAAATAAGTAACATCTCCATTTTTTTCATATGTATATGTATACACTATTTCTATGGAGTTGATTGTTCAAGAGCATGTAGTGCAAAATAAAAAATATCAATAATTTTATATTAAAGATTGAATGTCTAGATTAAATATTTCCGTATATATAATATATATTATTTTTTAAGCACGTGAGTCAAATTTGCAATAGTAGTAAAAGTAGTTCAAAGACTATATAAGAGCACAAGGACAAGGAGCATGAATAAAAAAGAGCTAGGTACACCTTGAAAGTTAAGTAATGGGGCTCGAGTTCGAGCTCACTAAGAAGATAATGATTATTAGTCTAAAAAACTATGTATGTTTTATAGTCGATACATTCATCAAAGTTCATTTCTCGCACCTCAGCAGTTACATGTTGTCCTCGGGTCTACTATCGCAACTCCAATGGTTATATGTAGCTCACCTCATGCTGTGGTGTTAATGTCCTTCAATACTATTATTTAGTTATGCTATCTTATTCTCAACAATGTTGAACGGAAAAAAATCATAATATTTTTCATATTTGGAACAATAATATTCTTATAGTGTAAAGCCTTCTTCATTCATCGAATTAAAATTTGAAAATAAGGTCGAACTTATTGAACAAATTACTTAACCCAATCCGTTGGATCTCAACATGATTTACACATTCTTTTTTGCTCCTTACTTTTAACAAAACTATACAACTTTCTATATATCAAATATATCACAGGTAATCACTAATTTTAATATCAAACACTATTTGATCAACCTTTGGTTAATTCAAGTGATTGTATTCTAATATCGATAACATTGATGAAGACAATTATTCGGCTTTGATGATATGTCATTGTCATATGGACGGAAGAGTACTCATAGGGCACTTTCACATCAACACCGAAAACAAATCCTGATCAGAACACCAAAAGCTTGAAATAAATCCTAAAAATGGACAAACGCAAATGGGTTTGTGTCCTACCTCCCATGACATGCTTGTCCCTCATGTTTACAACATCCTACTTTGGTTTTAAATGGTCTAATAGTGAAAGATATCGTATTCAAATAAATCTAAAGAGTTAGGACCACCCAATTATATATCTGCTTGCATGGAGGCACATACCCACCTCGATGGCGATGGGCAGAATTGTTGTGAATTCATCTTTGGCTATTTGTAAACATTATTTCAATTGATGAGCATTCGAATTGTTCAAAAGATTATGTAATTTGTAATATATTTACGTAATTTGTAATATATTTCTTTGGGAGGCTATAAAATAGTGAAAATATATATGTGTGATGATCATGAACGTCGGAAATCAATCTTCAAATCACGTTGAATGTCAAGATTAGGGCTCAAAATGTAGAGCAACAAATGAACACCTATAGTTAATATTAGTGCCCCTGCAACACAATGACCTCTCCCTTTTGATGGTTGCTTGATAAGATCGTGTAATCTTCTCAAATTTGGTATGTTCATGCATGGACTCTGTTCATGGTCCCGGTGCACCCAATTTCTAACTATTAGTTCAAAGGGAATCCAAGTCTTTTGTTTTCTTTATTTTTCTCTCAATTCGGTGCTATAAAAGAATTAGACAACACTATAATCAGGATAAGATTAGGCTTAATCATTAGATTTTAACATATTATTTTAATTTATGTATTTATATCCTAAATAAGTTATGATCTCAATTATTCTATCAAAAATCTTTGAAGTCATTAATTCGATCATTATTTATCGTTTTGCTATCGTTTGAACACCGAATTAGTCAAATGCTAATAAATAAATTATCATGAAAAAAATGCTTGGAAGAGTATTTTTTATTTATTTGTCTAGTCGTAAGAATATAAATTTTAAACTTTAAGCTTTGAGTAAAGATGGAATTAATATTTATCAATGTAACTATAATAAAGCTAGAAATAAATAATTTTCTGGTTTTAAAATTTACAGATAATTATGTAAGAAACGTGTTACGCAAATTAGTATAATATATGTACCGTGCAAAACATGCCTATGTTGTATTCTTTATCAGGTGTCTAACAATAAGATAACAATATGATGCAAATATTCTATTTTGAACCTTGTGTAACATTTTTAGCTCTCATCGAATATGTTGTCCCTTTTGAATGCACGAAGTCTTACACGTCTTTTTAAAATACATGTTATAAATTAAAAACATATATATATATATATCGTGTATATATNTATATATATATATATGTATGTATGTATGAACAAAACTTTTCTTCACATCCTCGTGTCATGTTTTTTTTTTCTCACCAAAAAGAACAGAGGAAAAACAGAGCAAGGTAGTAAGATTAAAATTGGACCACATCATGCCAAACCAGACATGTAGGAATTAAAATGATATCCATTAATATGCCAAAATTACTTTAGCCCAACTTGATCCTTAAGATTAAACTTCTAATGTTCTCTTGTCAGCCTCGATTGAATTAGGCTAGCAGGAGTTCAATGCATGGATACTATGATTACACTTTATTGTGAATCTAATCAATTTAAGCTAACATGGATGTATGATATATAATGGAGTGAACCACTCATATGATTAATCATCATTTTTTAAATTTATGATTCATATTAAAATAATCTATAATCACTTACTAATATGAAATTAATTATAATTTTAGATTATTTTAATGTGAACCATAAATTTAAAATTTAATGATTAATCATATATATGTTACATTGTCAAATATATAAAAAATATTTTACTTCTATTGCACCCATATATATATATATATATATATAAAGAGAGAGAGATAAAAAGTGTGTAGTATATGTTTTTAGCATGATAAGTAAAGCAAACAATAAATTATAATATTTATTATTTAAAATAATAAGAATAATTAATACATATAAAAAATAATGATATAAATAAGCTATACTATCTTTTTCTCTCTATATATATATATTTTTAAATGTCTATTTCGATATTTTTTTGGTACACTATTTCATTATGTCTTTTTCAATGTGTTATCTTCTGCTTTTGCCAAAAGTAGAGAGATGATGGGTGCCCGGTGGATTGTGTGGGTGCATTGCATGGAGATTGGAGTGGAGGGGGGGCTTAGATGTGGGAGGAGAGAGAAAGAAGACAAAGGCCATGGTGATCCCGAGGAACTAAAGAGAGAAGTTTCAGATGAGTATTAAGAGAGAAGATTCTTTTTCTCTTTCCTTCTTGCTTTCCATTTATTCATCCAATCCATTCTTCTTTCTCTCTCCTTCTTTTGCAACTTTTGTTTCCTATTTCTCTCTCTTTTTTCTTGTTGTTATTGTTTTGATTCCTGGGTCATAGTGTTGGAATATGAGTTGGATGACAAAGATCCGACACATCCATCTGCATGGAGCGTGATGTATAGACTTCAACGGATGCAGACCCATGTCGTTTTAATTAGCCTAATTATAATTAATTAGCATATTAAATAAGCTAAGAGTCGAATGAATTGACACGTTAACGATAACACGGAGGACATATATTTATACGACAATGCGAGGTTCTATTTTGTAAACAATATCACAAAGAGTGACAAATATTTAGTGCACTTTTATTTTATCAACTGTCACATCTTATCAAAATCTAAACAAGATTATAATTAAGAGCTTTGCTATATTTCCTAACTTTTTGACTTAAAAAATCCTCCTAACTCACTGCATGACATGACTCATAAATTTATCAATTTTTAATGAATTAAGAGGATATAGAATTCTTCTACAAGTAATTAATTCTTAAGATTTGTTGAATTTTTCTATAATTAATTCTTGAGATTTGTTATGTTTGTATGGGTGTAAAAGATCATCGCCTTTAGAACACTTGGATAAACATCTTTTGTAAATCAAATATTAACATGTTTTTTTTTCGAGCGTGTCAACCTACGACTTACGTATTTCTTCTACAACTTTCGTTAATGTATTATTTAAAATTTAATTCTTAATGGTGCTAAAAACAATTAAAAAATTATTGATAATACTTATAGTTAATATTTTTAAAATTTTAAGAATTTATAAATATAATTAATTTTTATAACATTACAATCAACTTTTATGTTCCTGAGCATTAACTCTTGAGTTATAACAAATAAAACATATCGAAAAAAATAGAAACTGATATGTAAAATTGTTTGGTACGAAAATTATTTGATATGTTGTTATATATGCTTGCATAATATGACGCTGAATTTTGATCTGTAATAGTCTCAAGATTTTCACTGAGAACAATTTAGTAAAGATTTTAATTCGATCGAATGATCATGTATTTCAACAAATTATGTAAGATACATGACAAGGAGACTTTTTTATTGTTTCTTTAACAATATCTCATTATAAGTTATTAAATGATAAGATGGAATAAAAATTCGCTGCATGCATCATCCATTAATTAGAAGTTTATAACTAAGATATTATTAGCAGAAGCATTCGAAAAATACACACACTCCAACTCCTGCTTAAGATTTTAGCATTCCATCTGTAAAATTATATTGTCATACTGAAAAGAAAAGAAAAGCAAAGCAAAGGAACGGACTTTGAGACTGTGTGTTCGCTGTGGGCCGTCTTTGTTATGAGCTGTTGCTTGTTGGATGCTGCTGGAACAGAAGAAGGAGAAGAAGAAGAAGGAGAGTATTATTATTGAATCAGAATGCGTCAGTTTATCTTTTTATGTACATCTGTTTGGTTTAAATGGAAGGGGGCGTAGATCCCGTGAAATTTTTATGCTGTCTCCATCCGGGGATCTTTCGCCACTCATGCTCTCTCTCTCTCTCTCTCTCTCTCTCTCTCTCTCTCTCTCTCTCTCT
>LTAE01002962.1:0-40231 GCA_001647135.1 Pontederia paniculata | reverse complement strand
CCAGAGCTCAGTTGAAGAGAGGTACTCATGTCAAGATCGGGCGGCCACAGATGGTGGCGGACGACCAAAAGAACTTGACTGAGGGAAAGACTTCGGCACTTGAAGTTGCGGACGCCCGGGGGTGAGCGGTGGACGACCGAAGCACCAGGCGGCAGTTCAAGTGGGACACTTCACCTAAGCAGCGGTCGACCATGGCTAGAGCAGCGGACGACCGGCGAAGTAGGTGAAGACATTGTACTTGCACTAACGGCTAGTTTTCTGGGAGAGAGAATTAGAGCTTTAGTGCAGAGTATATATTGTAATCCCAAGAGTCTTGGGAAGTAACTTTGGCTAACTTTAGGCAAAATACTGAGCGTGTGCTTGAGAGAGTGAAAGCATTAGTTCCCTAGAGAAATATGTAAGAGGTTATCTCTTTGTCCTCGTGCAAGAAAGGAGAAGTTGTAAGGGAGCCTTCGTCCTTGAAGAAGAAAAGAGTGATCTCCGGAGATCTCAGTGGGAGAAGACCGGAGTGGGGACGTAGGCCAGGAGTTGGACCGAACATCGTCAACAAACCGTGTGTTTGTGTGTTGTTCGTTTTCTCTCTACTCTCTTCTCTCTACTTGTGTTTATATTCGCGTATGTATGCTTCCGTTGACATAACACATCTAGGTTAACAGTAAAAGAAAGAAAGAATTTTTAACACACCAATTCACCCTCCCCCCTCTTGGTGCCATTCAGATCCTATAATTTACATATATCCAAACAATAGAAAAGAAAATCATGTAAATACAAAATCACTCCAAAATTTTTATTTACAATAATTTATATCCTGAATTACCAATTACGTCAAACTAAACTAGCTCTAATATGTTCGATTGGATCTAACTCTATCGCAATTCAAATTAAAAATTAATAATAAAATCAAATATTATCAAATTTATCAATATTTTGTTTGTTTTAGTATTCTCTGTCAATTCTTCCAACTATTGATGGAGCTACAACCGCCCGGTGTTAGCCAGCTCTCGGTTGTGCTAGCCTAGTCCGATCTCGAGCCTAATAAGGCACGAATCCGTTGAACAAGCCCGACACAATTAAGCCTGATAATATTTTTTAAATGTATAAAAGATATTTTTTGTTATTAGATATGGAAGTTTTGATAGTCAAGATCTTTACTTACTATTTTGTACTCAAGTTTAATTCCTTCCTTCAACATATTTTTTAGAATTTAATCTATAATAAATATTTTTTTTATAAAAGTAATTCTTATAGAATATATATTAATTAATAATAGAACGATATCATATCCATTATTTATTTACTAATATATCAATTTAAGAATGATTATTTTGAATAATATACTATATGATATTAAGTATAAATGTTACTACAGAAAAATATATTAAAAAAAAAAACTAGTGGCTCAGCCCATCTAGCATATTGTATTCGGGTTAGGCCGTCCAAATGCCACTTTTAAAAAGCACAACATAATTTTTGGGAACACAGACATAATCAAATATGAGTTGAATGGCGTAATCACTTCAAAATTTTATCTCTATCTCCAACAATACTTTAGTATTATATTATTATTTTTCTAATAGTATGTGAAAATTATAATTAAAGATATATTATTATTTAATTAGAATCAAATTGAATCGATGTAAATTTTCTTTCTTGGATTATCCTATCCAACTACTGAGTCATGACAGTCCGACCCGTCCGACCCATGAGTATTCCATTAATGTCATCTTTTGTTTCTTTACTTTTTAAAAAGTTATTAGCATTAATTTTGATCGAAACCTGGTAAAATTTTGAGAATACCACATTTTTATTTTATCATGACACTCATTTAATAATTTTCCTTCTAATTGTTACAGTAACTTATTACTTATTTTTCTTCTCAATGACACAATTAAAGAAAAAAACAAATAAGAAAAACAGATAAATTTCACTAACAAATGATTTCAGCATGCAAATACAAAAACAAATCAATACAAGAAATTCGTATGTTCTTCCTATTCCATCAAATATCATTCTTGTCTTACTATTGACTTTGTATGTTAATTTGAGATCCATAAAATGTTGTCTTACTATAGATTTTTATCAATATTCGAAAAGGGCGGACAATTGAGAAATCAACTCCGTTAAGATTATCATGAGGCCCATTGGATATTCAAAATTTGTGAAAAAGATAAAACATGTAAATCCAACACAAGATGTGGAAGGTCATCCTTTTGTTCTTGGACGAATAGCTCTTCATCATATTGCAATGGGTACAATGGACATATTAATGTGATTATTCCATCTTAATAGTCTTCTACCTCAATGTTTATACAAAGGACGCATACGGCCAATATTGAAACAGTAATTTTCAGTAGAAAAAAGTTGCTGCCTCTTTTGCGGCTTCAATTGTTGCTACATCAAATTATTATGAAAGAAATCAAATGTAAAGTAAAAGATAATGTTAAAGAAGAACGAAATGTGAATAAACAACACACTACCTAATTGCAAGATTAAGATGAAATATACATAGATTGCAATATTATTTCCCTATTGTAAACAATACCCTCGCGAACCAAGAATTTAGGATGTGATACTAACCAATGTCAGGTAAAAGAAACCGTGGTTGCGAGAATCATGGAATCATAGAACTTATTGAATTGCCATGCAGGATTTAAGTATATAAATCCATGTGGGAGGCAACTTGTAGAAGCCAAGTTTCCAATGGAAGGTCACATCAAAGATTTTCCAATGTTTATTTGGTACCACAATAATAACACCACCGATATTCAACAAGAACACTGAACACACGAACATAGAGTGCAACCCTACGGACATACTGCATAAGACAATCTAGAGATAGTACAGACGGATTCTTAACTGATCGACAATTTATTAAACAGCTCACAATTGTAGGCGGAGAGAGTTTGGAACAACTTGTACCAAATTTATCATCCAAACTTGGTCGATCAGTGCTTTTGCTTGGGCTTCTTCACTATCATCACTGTGCAGTGCGCATGATGAGCGCAGTAATCGCTCACGCTGCCCAGCACAGCCCTGTATACAAGCAGAGGAAATTAGCATTGATCAGCAAGCTTAAGATGAACATGAGAAATACTGAGTTTGCAGTTTCCTCCCTTCTTTTTCATTACCAATGTAATAAAGACAGTTAATTTCTGTAGGCAAGGATTCAACAGGAATTTCTTTAGCCAAAATATTTGGTACAACTGATTCTGTTTATATCCAAAGTGAAACATACTTGTCTGAAGTTGCCTTATAGGCCCTAGCAGTTCTAATGGTGCTACATTTGATAAATTGACTTCTCACTTCAGGAAGATACTCAGTGCATCAGTTGACAGAAAGGATTAATTTTTCTACCAAGTGTTAAGATTAATTATAAAGAGGATTTCATGTCATGAATTTCATCGTCATTCACACAAAACTTGTGTGGCACTGAATTTTACCAAACAAAAAGGACACATTCAGAATTTTCAAGGGGAATACACGATAACTAGGGAATTAACACCACTGCTAACTGCATATTATCAGACCCATTAAAGATTCTCATGGCCAGTTATTATGAATGACGATAGATGATTGTTGAGGAATTTGGGGGCAAATACTTGCTGCATTCGAGCAAACATTCCGAAGCCATGAAGACTACTAAAGATTGTGCATGGATATTTATAAAATACACCTTACTCTTTTTTTTTAAGGAAAATACACCTTACTCATTCTTAAATTTCTGAAAATTAATGCTCGTTCATAGTTCCAGAAATTTAACATGCCGTGAAATTTGATATTGCGAACAACAATACATGTGGCTTACCTATCTCAGTCATAAGAACTTGAGAAAGGGGTCACATATTATGATCATACTTCCACAAATGAGCATAGCATTGAATATAGGTTGAAGTTTATTTGTAGGTAAGGATCTCATAAACATACATGTATTAATTTCCACACAAACCTTTTGTGAATGTATACCTGTCATAAATTAAGGAATCTATTTTGTATTCTTGAAACGGCTATGTAGGTTTTCAGCATCAGAAAAGATTGGTAATGAAAAAAAGGTAAAAAGAAAACGTTTTTATCACTCCATAACCATGGCTGCCCACAACCAACATGTCTGCTTGATGTCTCTCCACTGCCTCGCAGAGAACATTTCTGGGATCCCCTTCCACAATTTCATATTCCACTTCAGGCACCTGTTGCCAAAAAGAGAACCTGTTAAACATCAAATTTAGAACAACAAAATTCTTATATTCCGAACAACATCAAAGTTTCATCCTTTCAAGGGGGCTCCACCAAGACATCTTTGCTGCACTCCATTTGCTTTTTCTCAAACTTTATGCTACCAGGAGTAAGCTGATCTACAGATCCCATAACTCTTAAACTTTCGAAATCTCTTGTGCTGTTCTATTACAGTACTAACCTTGATTTGATTTTTTATTCAAGATGTTGAGCTAAATCACGAGTTATAGCATAAGCCAAAACTTTATGATGTAGGTGACATTTAATTCTTAACAAGTAAACTTTCGGTATAAACAAGTTAAAAAGAACTAAAGAAACAATTTTTTCACGCGCACTGCCGGTGACTACCAACAGGCGTGCGAGACTCTAACCAAGAACCAGCTAAGATTTGTGCCAAAAATGGCAGGGAGGAGGGGTTACGAAACATTACCGAACTGGCGACGCAGAGTTCCTTCGCCCGATCGATGACCCTCGCGGCGATCTTCCTCAGATCGGAGTCCACGAACGGCAGCACATCGGCGGCCCCTGCCACGAATCAACAAGGCCCGTTAAACTGGAAAAGTAACCGGCGGAGGATCGAGAAAACCAAGTAAGAGTAAGAGGGATGCAGGGAGATGGGCTTGCTCACCGGGGCCGGCGAGCCCGATGACGGAGGTGGCGATGGGCTTGGAGTGGACGACGACGAGCTTGAAGGGGACGGGGGTGTTGGAGGAGGCGGAGAAGAAGTGGCGGAGGGTCCACTGTAGGGCGTACGCGCTGTGCTCGCTGTCGTCGACGCCCACCACCATCGCCGGCGGCCTCGCTTCCGTTGCCATCTCCCTCTTGCTTGTGTATTTTTTGGACAAGTATGTTTGTAGCAGTGAGAAGAATGGCGGAGGAAGGTAGAAGATAAAATAGCGAAGAGGCAATTGGGTACTTCAGAAAACGACAAGAAAAAAGAACGCAACAATTATTGCGTGTTGGATGGCGCCAAGTAGTTCGAACAGCACGCATCACGACGCTCTATTATTATTATTATTATTATTATTATTATTATTATTATTATTATTATTATTATTATTATTTTACCTCATAATTCTGATGATGTGTTTTAAAATTTTGGGGGTCACTATAAAAATGAATAATATTTTAACGATTTTATAACGATAAATAAAATCATCTTAATAATATTTTATTATTATTATTATTATTTTGTTGCATAATTTTGATGGCGTGTTTTAAAATTTTACGAATCAATATATAAAATAAATAATATCTTGACGATTTTTATTTTGATTGTTGATCTTACAATAATAAATAAAATTTTGATCTTAACAATTATTATTATTATTATTATTATTATTATTATATTTGGGTTGAATGATTACGAATATTTTTTCTGAAATATTTTATCATGATTTATCATTTTTTATTATTTAGTAATTAGAAAATGAATGATACAATTATTTTTAATTGAAAAAAAACTAAAAAAATAGAAATATAAATTTTGGTGAATACTTTTTACAGATGAAAATTTATTTATTTTTTCATTGTTTTATATTTTTAAGGTAATTTTATAACTTCTATTTACTTATCCAGAATTTTATTTTATTTTTTCGTCAAAAATTTTTACATAATTCAAATTATATTTTAGTTTAATCAAACTTTTATATTTGAATCCTCGTGTATATAAAAATATTATGATTAAAATGTGATAGAATGACTCTAATTAAGATGTTCAAATAATGAAGTCACAACTAAAAATATATACACGATATTCATGATAATATTTTTTATGTTTTTGCATATAGTTTGATTTAATGAAGCACGGGATTTAAAATTAGGGGCGATTGATAAAAAAATAAGTAATCTCAATTTTAAAATTTTGAGTTCGATATCATTATTGAATGAGAGAGAACCTTTAATTGCGTAAACAATTCGTTTACTATTTCTAATTCTGTTAATAAATATTCTAAATTTCCACTATGTATATCCTCGAATATACGGTTGGACTATTCTATTTATCAATTCAATAGATATTTCTTCTTTTTATGTCATCAAAACACACTAAAATACTTTTCCTTTAGGAAAAAAAGCTAAAAAAAATTAAGTCTTGATTTCTTCAACCCCTTATAATGTTATCATTTTTTTTTCTTTTCAACGTGGATCAAATTTAAGGCGATTCTATGCCGTGGAAAAGAGCACATTATGTGTGGGAAATGAAATATTGGGCGAAAATAAAGACATATTGCTTAAAGTTAAGGATAATGGCTGTCTTTTTTAAATTAAGCATGCAATAGTATATGCATATGTAGAATATTGAAAATGGTATGAAAATCGTGCTACACTTGCATAATCTTACAAATTGAATTTTAAAAAAACCCATGATGAATTATTTAATAATAATATTGACATTTATAAGTTCAATAAGATATGACTAGAATGGCTAAAATAGTGAAAGGAAGTTGCGACATTATAAAAGAGTATCTTAAAATGCAATGCTAATAATATAAAATTTAATATTGATGTATCCGGGTACATCATATACCCTATTTAATAAATCATTGGATCTGAGATCTACGATTGAAAAATTAAATAAAAAATAATAATTTTAAATAAGATCTATCGTAGATTTTAAATCTAATGATTTATTAGACAGGGTACATAGTATATTCGGATACACTAACATTAAATCTTTAACTATTTTTAATGTTGGTGTATCCGGATACATCATGTATCTTATTTAATAAATCGTTGTATCATAGATTCCAGACACACTCCTAAGTCTCGATTGATTAATTGATAATTAGGACTTATCCATTATTACTATCATTATGCTAATTGATGGTAATCGTTGAGAATGAGTTGGATCTCATCTTAAATTGAGGAAGCGTAGGGGAATCAATTTAAGCCCCACATATTTCAATTTTATGGATCAACTTTAAAAAAAAAGGTTCTTTCTAGGTCCACTTTGGACTCGAGAGGATAAGAACAGTGTTATTGTTGTCTTTATTTTTTAGTATTTTTTTATTATTCAGAAAATAAAAGAAAGTTACAACTGAAGATAGAATCAAACGAGGTTCATAGTCCACTGTTTTATGTATCTTTTGTAGATTCCAGGGGCGGATGTTTATATAGTGAGTAGTGGATCAATTACCCCACTTGACTTTAACTTATTTATATTCAATGACTAATTTAAAATATAATAAATATATTTGATTGGAGAGAAAAATGCGTAATTATTAATCTCAATGAAAGACAAGTTATGATAAACTAATTGTGTTCACTTGTGTATTAAATCAATTGAAAAAAAATCATATATTTAGTCTGAGGAAACAAATAGCATTTGAGATTTTATAAAACACCATCTTTATTCTTTTTCAGATTTGTATTCAAATTTCATGGCTGGGAAACTGCTCTACATCTTTAGTTAATTTAGTTTCATTTCATGTTAGTTAACTTTTTTTTCTTAAAAAGAAGACGAAAATTTTGTCGCGTAAATATAGTCCGAAATTTTGATATGTTTATCATTTTCTGCTCAATTGTCATACAACGTGTCTTATTGTATTTATAATTTTTATCACATGATGACCTTATTTCAATTTTTTTTGTGTGGATCGTAAATCAGCCCCAAGTAAATTATATCCGAAAGTAGGGGAAATTTTACTCATCTATGTTTATCTTCTTTCTTAACTTAGTCATCCATTTCTTGACCATTTTCAATTTAACTAACTTTCATTTCTTGACCATTTGACAGACACTTTTATTAAAATATAATAATTAATTAGTCACTCACTAATTATTAATTATTAATTATTAATTATTATTCATTTTTAACGACGAACCCAATGGAGATATAAATAATTAAAATTATATAAATATATATAAATATAGGTAATATTGTTTATATTTTGAATAATTTCATGTTAGTCAATTAGTATTAAAGTTATGTAAATAAATATTAACAAAATTTGTATAAGCAACCAATATTGAGATTAAAATATAAAATATGTTATTTATATTAATTAATAATTTGAAATATTGTTTAATATTATGATAAATATAGAATCGAAAAAAATGTAGGTCATCGGAAAAATCATCTAAAAAAAGTTAACTTTTTTTAAGCCGTTACTACTTATTACTTTCGCCCTTAATTTTAATGATATCCCAACAACCAGGAAAGCGTGAATTCATCTCAATTAACCAAGTGTTTGGTTGAAGGAGTCACAACTCACAAGGACCACGACGCCCATCACACCAAATATGACCTAACATATTATTTTAAAAAAACATATAATCATTTTTTTTCTTAACTGCTTAATTTATTGAACATATAAATTAAAGATTTAATGATGGTGTAACTAGATATATCATGTACCATGTTTAACAAACCATTAGATTTGAGATATACGGTTGAAAAAATAAATAAAGAATAATAATCTTAAATAAGATCTATCGTAGATCACAAATTTAATGGTTTGTTAGACAGGGTACATAGTGTACCCGGGTACACCATCATTAAATTCTATAATTAATACTACCAAAGTTATACATTTTATTCAATTGACGAGTTTGATTGATGAAACGAAAAAAAATTTCAAATTAAGCTCCAAATTTATTATGGGAAAAATGCGGGTGCAGTGCATTATGCATTGCACCCCGTGCAGAGCAATATCATGGCCATTGATTTGTTTCTAAGTGAATATAGGAACAATAAACATATCTTTATCGCTGATTTTTTTTAAAACGGACCAGATTTTATCCATCCCAAAAATCCTAGTTCAAAAAGAAAAGAAGTTTCTCTCTCCTTCGTGTGGTGTGCGCCGTTGTCCTCCTGCTCCGCGCTGCTGGCGCACCCGACCTCTCTGCTGCCGCTCCTCCGCGCCTTTGCTACTGCCGCACCCGACCTCTCCCCCGCCGCTGCAGAGCGCCTTTCCTGCTGCCACACCCGACCTCTCTGTCGCCGTTGCTCCGCGCCTTCTCCGCTGCTGCACCCGACCTCTCCACCATCGCTGCTCCGCACCTTTGCTGCTGCCTCACCCGGCCTCTCTGCCGCCGCTGCTCCGCGCCTTTGCTGCTGCCGCACCCGACCTCTCCGCTGCTCCGCGCCTTTGCTGCGGCCCCCTCTCCGTCATCGTCCTGCTCCTCTTCAGGTCCCTCTCTGTGTCGCGTCCTGCTTCGTGCCGCTGTCGCAGCCGACCCGGATCGCTTCGTTGCTGTTGCCCGCTCTCCACTGCCTCCGCCGACCCCACTCTTGTTGCAGCCTTCTCTTCAGGTCCCTCTTTCTTTCTAGGTTAAGATATTTTTTTTTGCTGAATACAAGTCTTGATCGTTTGTAAGATAATTGTTTATGTGCAAATTTATGTTTTAAGTCGATGTTCTCTTACACATCCTTTGCTGCTATCGCACCCGACCTCTCCGCTGCTCCGCGCCTTTGCTGCTGCCCCTCTCCGCCGCCGTCCTGCTCCTCTTCAGGTCCCTGTCTGTGCCGCATCCTGCTTCATGCCGCTACCGCAGCCGACCCGGATCGCTTCGTTGCTGTTGCCCGCTCTCCACTGCCGCCGCCGACCCCACTCTTGTTGCGACCTTCTCTTCAGGTCCCTCTTTCTTTCTAGGTTAAGATAATTTTTTTTTTGCTGAATACAAGTCTTGATCGTTTGTAAGATAATTGTTTATGTGCAAATTTATGTTTTAAGTCGATGTTCTAATTTATCTTACACATCTAATCTTTTAAGTTTATGGGCAGCATGCAAAATGTTGAGAATCTCGATAATGTTTTTGAGAGGGAAGACAATCTCAATAATGAAACAAGCTTCTGCTTTGTCTCTTGTCATCTAGCTTCAGGAGGTAAAGAAGGGGATGAGATTCACAGGAACTCGGATGTCATGGATATATTGGCAAGAACAAGCTTCCCTTGCAGTCCCTCTCTTGGATTGCCAAAGAAGATCTTGGATCATGAGTGAGTAGTCAATATTCAGAGTATTTCAAAGTTTATTTCTGTCATGTTAATGTTTTTATTTTGTGTTGAAAAATGTTTAAATATATTTTTTAGCAGGTGTCATGCATGTTAAAGAAGCTAATGACCAATGTGATTGAGTTTGCTTACCAATATTATCCATTTGCATCATCTTGCAAGCTGAAATGGAACACTTTACAGAAAGATCATGTATTGAAAATTGTTAGAGAAAGATCAGGTGAGGCCTAACTGCTGCAGCAATCTCTTGGATATTTGTACAGTCCACAACTCTAGTAAATTGTCACTGACAAAGTTTCATAAAGTTGTTCCGACAGGTGCGATAGAATTCTCTGGTGTGGCAAGGGTATAAAGCAAAAACAGTATGGCCGATATGAATCAAGATTGTTCGACCACCGTCCTGTTCGAGCTGTCTTCAGCATTGAGGTTGAACCCATGCAATGAGAAGTCACCTCTTATCAGGAAGATATGACCATGCAATGAATGTTTTTGTACATAAATGTCCAATCAAAATGTTGCTTTTATTCTGAAATTTAGTGAATTTGTAATTACTGTCACTTGCATAGCACAATCCGTTTTTTTCTCCTATTTACCAATTTTTTTTAGCTCATTGATGTGAGGTTTGTAGTGCTATGGTTTTGTGTGATGAATTGTTGAATTATGAAAATCAAGTTTTAACCCTTAGCTTCCTCAAATCTGCAAGTGCACAAGTCGAGTAGCTAACCTCGGGTATTCGTATCCACGGTGAATTGATACTTAAAGACTAATCTAACAGAATTAACTAACTAAAATAAGAAACTAGAGCCTTGGCAATACTCTGGTTGTCCATCGTTTCTATACTTAAGAGCCTTTGGACGTCCACTCCAGTCATGGCAATACTCTGGTCGTCCACCGCTTCTACACTTAAGAGCCTTTGGACGTCCACTCCAGCCGTGGCAATACTCTGGTCGTCCACAGCTTCTACACTTAAGAGCCTTTGGACATCCACTCCAATCGTGGCAATACTCTGGTTGTCCACCGCTTCTACACTTAAGAGCCTTCAGACGTCCACTCCAGCCTTGGCAATACTCTGGTCGTCCACCGTTTCTATACTTAGAGCCTTCGAACGTCCACTCCAGCCTTGGCAATACTCTGGTCGTCCACCGTTTCTACACTTAAGAGCCTTTGGACGTCCACTCCAGCCTTGGCAATTCCCCTTAGAGCCTTTGGACGTCCACTCCAGCCTTGGCAATACTCTGGTCGTCCACCGCTTCTATACTTAGAGCCTTTGGACGTCCACTCCAGCCTTGACAATACTCTAGTCGTCCACCGCTTCTACACTTAAAGCCTTGGACGTCCACTCCAGCCTTGACAATACTCTGGTCGTCCATCGCTTCTACACTTAGAGCCTTTGGACGTCCACTCCAGCCTTGGCAATACTCTGGTCGTCCACCGCTTCTATACTTAGAGCCTTTGGACGTCCACTCCAGCCTTGACAATACTCTAGTCGTCCACCGCTTCTACACTTAAAGCCTTGGACGTCCACTCCAGCCTTGACAATACTCTGGTCGTCCACTGTTTCTATACTTAAGAGTCTTTGGACGTCCACTCCAGCCTTGACAATACTCTGATCATCCACCGTTGATTCTTTCTTTGCTATGCGATTCTTTATGTAGAATTGAGTATTTGAAGATAATAAAACCAACTCGGCACATATGAAGAATTGAGAGGCAAATGTATTTGTTGATTAGACTTTAAAATGAAATTTATATTGGCTCGAAGAATTCACACACGACGTAAGAACAAAGTGCTATAATGAAAAATATAAAAAAAATGCTCAATATAGAACAAGTCTCACTCCTATTATTATCCAAAGGAAAATTTAAAGAACACACACCATAACAAGCCTCACATGGTCTTCTGTCAAATGATAACAAAATCTTGGCAGCAAAACAACCAACAATAAATTCCATTCCATGATCCTTACATTGTTACTTATGTGCCATGCTAACTAACACAAAAAATTAAAAACAAAAAATGCCACGACGCAACTTTTTAGATCTTGAAGGACAAGATAGTTCAAAAAACTCAAATTGGCTTTTCAGATACAAGCATCTCACCTCTAACAAAAAAAATAAAGGAATTAAATATTTAATTACACAAGTGTATAAAGTAGTGGAGCGGAGGCGACAACGGCGTGGAGGGCACTGGCGCGGAGTAGAGGAGACGACGGCAGGTGCGGGGTCGACGGCGGCGGCAGTGAAAGGGGGCAGCAACAAACGACCGGAGTGGGCGGGGTCGACCTCGACTGCAACACAGAGCAGACTACGACGATGGCGGCAGTGGCACGGAGGGCGGCAGTGGCACGGAGGGCAGCAGTGCGGAGTAGAGGAGATGGCGGCAGGTGCAGGGTCGAGAGAACGTAGCAGCGACGCGTAAAGCGGAGGCGACAACGATGTAGAGGCGGGCGCGGAGCAGAGGATGCAAAGCGGAGACGACAGAGGCTACGACATCTGCAAAATGGAAGAGAGAGAATTTATTCCCCCTTTTTGAACTAGGGTTTTTTAGGAGAGGTAAATTTGGACCATTCAAAAGCATCTGGACGATCAAGATTTCTTTCTTTTTAGTGAATAAAATCTGGCCATTGATCTAAAATCAATGGGCAGGATTTGTACTGCACGGGGTGCAGAGCAGTTCGCTCTACACCCCCATTTTTCCCATTTATTATTATCGAGAGAGGCTTAATTTTATGCTTCACGCCTTAAAATTGAGAATAAAGAAACGATGACACCAAGAAATATAGAACTCGGTGACCCTCCTATATCATATATATATATATATATATATGATATATTTAGGTTTGAGAAATTGAGATCTTACTCGTTTTTTAACCAAACAATTTATAGATCAACTCATGGATCACACGACATTTAAGATTGAATTACGAAAAAATGATTATTCAAGAATAAATTGTTCTCGTAGGATTAGAATGTTAGAATTATTTTAAAAATATTTTTTAATTAATGTCTTGCAATCAAATAATATTTTAGAGTGCATTTAGATCACTCTATCATCTAAGGATTTTCAAAAAATTCTCGTGAGAATTTCAAATTTCTTTATTTGATTGTGTCATATTTAAAAATATACTTAGCAATATAATATTCCGTTCAAAATAAGATTTCTATGATTAGTAGGAATCTTATTTTCTCTTTTAACGCTTATGTTTAAGACAAACATATTTTTTTTTCTTTAATTCTATCAAATATTATAATAATCCTTACTAAATCAAATATTATAATATTACTTTCAAATGAATATTATTAATATGAAATATATTTCTGAGAATTCAAATATTCATATCAAAGATATAAGTGTGAAAGAAGAATGCAGTTTCATTTCACCTCACATATATGTTACTTTAAATAATTAAAATTTAATTAATAGTGTAAATCATATTAATCAAATAAATAATCAAAAATTTAATAATCTTAAATTTAATAATTCAAAATATAAGAGAATATATATATATAATGTGAAATAACAATATATCTCTATGTTTTATATATTTACTCATTTAAATTCGATACATTTTACTTGCTCTCTCTCTCTCTATCTATATATAGAACTTTTTTTTCACCTTAATAATAAAGATAAGTATATGAATAGTTAAAAAATGCACATATAAGTCAATTTCAATAGTTTTTTTTCTTCTGTTTGAATACTAAATTAGTGAGGTATCAAAGGTTCGGAAGATTGTTGTGTCTAGATTAGAATCTACTTTTTTTTCATTTTCATCCATAGATTAGTCGGGTATACATTTCCGTTTAAATATTAAATTAATTTATCAAAATTCACATATTCTTTTTAGTTTGAACACTGAATTAATTAAATATTATTAAATATTGATGAAATGCTGAATTAATTAAATATTATTAAATATTGATGAAATGCTGAATTAATTAAATATTTTTAAATATTGATGAATGCTGAATTAATTAAGCTAGTGATGAGTGTAGTGTAGATTCATGTGACATTAAGAAAGAACTGATTTTTCTGAAACATCAGACTTACACACTTCTTTTCCATCTATTACTATTAGTTGTCTTCCCATCGGTTTATACGTGTTAAATCTAAGTATATTTTTAATCAATTATAAAATATATACAATTAGATAAAATATGGTTATACTTTACGGTGAAATTAATTATCCTCGTCTTTTATCATCCATTCGCCGTTGCTCCGCGCAATCATTTTGGCTTAAATTACAACAACTAATATTTCAATTATTAGTATTGATGTTTTTCAACAGTGCAACTGCTTATATGAGTAATTAATAGGCGAAAAAAAACGTGAAATGAATTAACTTCTCTTATTTATCCTTCGTGTAAATAAATTAAAGCTTTATTATTGTTAATGAAATTATCAAAAGTCATTTATAATAAATCAAAATAAATTTTGTGACTAACGGGATTAGGACGAAGTGGTATAAATATTTTTTGGTCGAGTCTTTACTATCGTATTGAAATGTTGAATTTGAAGTGATACAAATAAACGGAGACAAAAGAAGGTGGGACAAACAAAATTTTTAAGTTGGAAGATTTTTCTAAATGGTGTTTGGCACTTCACTCCTTCCAATTATTAGCTATTGATGTCACCCAAATTCTTTTCCCGTCTCATTTGGAGACTTTTTCCTTTTTTTCCCCCCAAAAGTGGCTATTTCTTTTTCAAAGATTATGACTCTAAGATCCATACCAGCTTTTTCATTCATTAACTTGAGATTTAAATTCTCTAATTTAATTATTTATTGACTTATACATGTCAGTTAATATATCTAATAATTAAATCTTAAAATTAAAACTATTTTTTGTTATTAAAAAGTTAATTATTTTAATTATATCTAATTTCAATCGCTGGATGTTTGGTGTAAGAAAAAAAAACATATCCATTAAACTTATATATTTAAATATGCTATCTTTTATTAGAAGCAAATGATAATCTAATTTCCTAATATATTAGTGTTGAATAATATGTCTGTTCCATGGTTATTAAATTCTACTTAACCCAGTTCGAAAAAAGAGTGCAGCTGATGTATTTATGAAATGATCACCGTCTCGCATAGATATCGGTTATATTTAAAATAATAAAAATAAAAGTTAATTTTTGTTGATTCTAAATTAAAAAAAAATTGATTACAAAATAAATACTTCCTTATTATATATTATTATTATATTATGTGGAGAGATTATTACGTGACTATTTTCTTCCATTTCCATTTTTTACCGATATGCGAGTCCTGTTTTTGCATTTAAATACAAATATTTCTATTATAAGAGGAGGTTAGCGGGCTTAATATTTTATTTATGATGTTAACATAAAATATTTAATGGATATAAGAAACATAAATAAAGGAAGAAATATATATTTAATTTTTCTTGGCTTGTGTTTTTTTCATAAACAAAACTCTATCTATGTTTGACAATTAAAAAAAAATATTATACAATAAAACGTAGAAACTGTTAGTTTATCCAAATAAATTTCCTGCCTCCATATGATAAATACTAATTATCTTTAATTTTTTAGCTTGCTTTCTTGTTTCACAACCAATATTTTTTTAGAATATATATATTTGACAAGAAATCTATGTCCTCAAAATTGATTTTCCTTCATGAAACAATAAAGTCATTTTCACACAATCAACCACATCCTTGTAAAATTATAAATTAAAGTTGTCTTTTATGTTGCATGATATTTGGGTGGTATGCATGCTTATTAGAGGAGAGACAGTTTTTTCGGGTATAAAAATTTAACTTAAAAATTTAAATATTTTTTTTAAATATAAAGGATCACAGAAAATTATTAAAAAAATGACTTCGCAATTTGTTGGATTGACATCCTAATTGAAATAATAATTATTTAAAAATAGAATTCATCATATTAAATATTTTTATAACTTTAAAGTTATCCAAATTGTAATCGAGCTCTAAATTTTAACTGTTATTTATTTATTTGCACCATATCATCATGGTCTAATATGCCAATTAATTTTACATTTAACGGCAAACAATTACGTTAAAAATTGTCTTAATAAGTTTCACATTCAATAACATCAAATAATTTTAAGTCAGTAATAGTACTCAATTGTGTAATAGAAAGAGTATAATTTGAGTTAAAAACAGAAACTAATATTTTAATTATAAAATATTAAATACTTTTTAATTTAATTTTGATCGATTTTCTAGTTTAATTGGATAATTTTATTTTTTAAAAAGTCATGCTAACTTTTCATCGGAATTCAAAATATCAAAATTTAAGTCAGTCAATTTACTTATACATATCTCAATACGTTATCCATATTCAAAAGATTAAACAAAAAATTAACATTTATTTTAGTTGTGATGGTCCACTTTTTAAAAAGGTATCTTTCACCTGTAAATAAGAGCATTAAATTCGGCAAGCATTTGCAACGCCAGCCAAGTTTATGGCTTCATCGTGTGCATTAGATTTTGGATGAATTAATAAGCCCATAATAACATTTTGAAGCGAGTGCTATCAAATTCTCAATTTTTTTTCTCTCAAGGATATATTCATATGCAGAAAATTAACCCATATATGCATCGAAAAATAAGGTTAAGAACTGCACTTTGTGTAACAAAAAAAATTGAAAATTGGAATTATTTTATGGTTGTAGTATGTGCATATATTATATACACTACATGCATACAACAAAAAATACTTTAATGTTAAACATGTTTGTAATCCAAATCCATACAGCATTGTTTGCTAAGTCTTCTTTTGTTTTTTATTTTTTGAAAATATTCATAAGACAAAAATAATTTACCTCGGAGCATAAAAGTGGACAGCCTTTTAATTAAAAAAACTATGGCAATTTTTATCCCGAAAATGAGTATAAAAGAGTTTAGTATAATTTCTATTCTCATTGATTTAAAAAAAATGAGGGGATAAAAAATAGATACTATTTAAATTAAAAAAAAACGACTTGTCCCCTTGTGGTGCTCAATATTTAGGTTGTTCGTTTCACATTTTAACTATAAAAAAAACATGTTATATTCTTTATTTAGAAACTAAAAAAACCAGAATAAGTTTTAATCTTACTAAAATGACAATAATATTTGAAAAGAAATCCAAATAAAAAGTTCAATTCTTTCCTTCTCATATTCTCTGGTGTTCAACAGAAAAAAGAACAACCACTCATATTTTAACTTTTTCCTACACACAACAAAATGCAAAATGATGAACCTTGTGATCACTGAATGATTAATATTATTATAACAATAATATTACCAAAATAATATTTTCATTATTTATGTATACCAGTTCAAAATTCAATAAAATACAATATTAAGACAATAAGATACAATATTAAGGTTTCATTTTTTTGTGATTTCTTTGTTTGTATTCTGCATTAATTTTTAAATATTAAATAATAATAACATTATTATATTTTAATTTATTACCCCTTTCTTTCCGACGAGCGTTTTGGAGTACTTTTGTTTTCGGTTTGTTTGCTTGCTTTTTTTCTCATCGTTTGCTTTGTCCCCCAGGAATTAAAACCCCCCCGCAAACGTTTTCCCAACCCCATCACCACCCCACCACCACCACCGCCATTACCACCACCTCCTCCCCGTCCTCCGATTAGGGTTTCCAATTCCTCCATCGGTTCCTTCCCATTTCTACACCCCCAATCCGATCTCGAATTCTCGATCCGCATCGGATCTTTGAATCCTTCTCTCCCCGTTCGGGGGATCTCCGGGGACCGCGCGTAGATCTCGCCGCGTCGCGGCCGTTTCCCGCACCGCCGCGAAGTTGGCGCCCCAACGCAGGTCGCAGCGCCACATGGGCGGCCAGGTGCAGCAGGGCAACGCCGGCGCTGCGGCTGCCGCTCTGTATGACCACCACCCGGCCGCCTCGGGCGCCGCCGCCGGAGGAGGAGGCGGTGAAGACGCCGTCATGGCTCGGTGGCTCCAGTCCGCCGGCCTGCAGCACCTCGCCTCGCCGATGGCGTCCTCCGATAAGCGGCTCCTCCCCAATCTCCTCATGCAGGTAAATTTCTCGTATCAATAATAACGAGAGGAAAGATCTGACATATCGGGAATGCATCGGAACTCAGCTCTCTGTGTTCCAAATTTGTGCCCTGGAAAAAGGAAGGAAATGGCAGTTTCGTTCTAGACATTAAAGATCTGCATTTTGGATGCGGACGATAACCGTCTGGAAACTTCAAATTCTTTTCCAGAGTTGAATGCTCTTATATTTGAAATATGAACTTGATCAGTTCTTTATGAAATAACAAAACAACGAGGCAAATTTACTCAATTTGGGATGGTTTACCTGGTGATTTTTGGCAGGGGTATGGACCGCAGACTGTTGAAGAGAAGCAGAAGTTGTTCAAACTTTTTAGGAATCTGAACTTTAATGGAGAATCAGGCTCTGATCCTTATACTCCCACTGCACAAAGTTTAGGTCAATCAGGTGCAGGCGACGGATTTTATTCACCGGAGCTTAGAGGAGAATTTGGTGCTGGCCTTCTAGATCTTCATGCTATAGATGACACGGAGCTTCTTTCTGAGGTATAAATCTTGAAAAACAATTTCAAACAACCTTGTTACTTCTTGACTCATTGAACTTGATTTACAATAGGAGTTGAATGTAATTAAAACATTCTTAAGAAAATGCATCTTAATTGTCACTGCAGTTTTTGAGGATACACAAGGCTCTATAGCTGTATAAACTTGTTCAGGACTTGTGCGATATGAAGTTATATTTCATCCTTTACTACTCTCTTATAATTCATGCAATTGTGTGTTCTAAAGTTATTCCCAGAACCATTTCAGTAACAGTATTTGTATTAAATATAAATTTTTTCATCTAAACGACTCAGAAAAAAATAAGGCATTGAATTATATGAATGCTAATGTGCTTGTTGACTTGCAAATGTTAGCTTTAGCAACTGTTGACCATATTAAATAAAATCATTGATTGACAGCTCTACATACTCGTTATGGATATGATATTCATTGAAGGTATACTTATGTGATGCTTAGTTGATATCTAAAATATATTTCAGTATATCCTTAAAATGAAGTGATAAAAGAAAAATGATAAGATCTTTATGCTGGTAATGGTAACATAAGTTCGTCAGCATTTTATTTGGCTTTGATGACTATTATTCTTTCTTATAGATACATATAGATGTAAAATTGCATCTTCTTGGACTTTTTAACAACCTGATATTTCTTTTATCTGTAGCATGTCTTTACAGGAGCATTTGAACCATCACCTTTAAAAACTGCATCTTCTTAGACTTTTTAACAGCCTGATATTTCTTTTATTTGTAGCATGTCTTTACAGAACCATTCGAACCATCACCTTTCTTTCCGATAAAGGATTTTGATGACTATGATGCAACATCCAGCAGGCAACAAGGGCCTTTGGATATCAATATTGGACAAATAGACACTGACAAAGAGATCAGCACAAAAGAGGCCAATGTTGCCAAAATTAAAGTTGTGGTATGTGAACTTAGTTAATGTACTGATTGCTTGTTGTATATTTATGTTTATTTCGTTAGTTGATTTTGTCAAATTCAATATAACTTAAAAGCGATAAACTTGTGCTAGCTCTTTTTGCACATGCAAGAGATGATAATGAATAATTATATTAGTTTCACTTACATATAAAGAAGTAAGAATGAAATTGCCAGTTCTCTAAATTTCTGATCATTTAGTCATTGATTTATTTATTTTACTATTCACTGTTATGTGCATTATCTTTTCTTTTTCTTGATGATTTTTTTAGAAACCATTGTGTGCCTTATCTGTAATGAATTAGGAAATAAGTACTGAGTATCTCGACCTTTCAGACATTCATAAGTGTTGTTGCACTACGCTGTTATGGATCTTGCCACAAATGTGTAATAATTCGTGTGAACTTGGCTATTATAACCTTAGTGATAAATCCTCCTAAATCCTCTATCCTTTTCTTGTCCTTTACATCAAACCTTTTTGCTGGAACATCCATTGGTCAGCATCCTCCCAGGTTCCCCACAAAAGAATGTAAAGAGTACATATAAGTTTTAATTGAGTGACTGGATATGCATGCGATGAAGAAGCAAATTGTCAAGTAGTTTTAGAAACCAATAAATTGTTAGTGAAGAGTGGTAAGTACAATTGAATATAAATCCTTCTACAATATTGTGTTAAATTACACAGAGAGTTCACTTTTGTTCATTCTGACAGTGTTTGGTTCAAATATTATTATACCTGGTATAAGTATAGTTATACTCGTGGTATAGTTATACTTTTTTATTACCATTTATCTTTGGTTGAAAAGAATTTTTTTTTTGCCTTATTCCAATCTTTGTTTGGTTGGGTACAAGAATAATAGGCAAAAATAATGTCATAAACTAATACCTGGTGGGTGGCAGGTATTACTTTTGCCCATTTTATACCCAACTTGGGTATAACTTTTTTTTAATGACAAGAGCACCCCTTCCGATTTTTGGGTATAACTTGAGTGTTTGGGTATAGTTTAGAGGATAAACTCTTATCCCTATATTATACCCCAACCAAACACAGCCTCTATGTATAGCATATGGATGACTAGCTAACATCATAGAACCTTTTCCGCTCAAAAGAAGAATATAGTTCTGTTTTCTAGAATCAAACTCAGGAAATTCAACTTATAATTTACTTTTTATAACATTATAACTTTCCTGTAATTTGTGTATATAGCTAGGTCATATGTTTTCCCATCTTTATTATGTCTTAACGTGTCATTTGGAAGTTTTCGTAGTTTGATTTTGTATTTCTCACTATTTGTTTTAGGTGCGTAAAAGACCTTTGAACAAGAAGGAGATTTCTCGCAAAGAGGATGATGTTGTAACCGTTCACAATAATGCCTACTTGACTGTGCATGAACCAAAGCTAAAGGTTTGTTTACTCTTATTTGAAAGTATATAAACCCTCGATTAGCAAGCAACATCTCGATGAGTTTTATTTTGTTGTTATCTGAATGAGGTTTCTTTTCATCTTTATTTGCTTTTGTACATATTCCCTGATCAAAAGTTTCTTTGCTTCACATCAAATCATGTTATATGCTCAAACTTAAGATCAAAAGTTTTGTTTTGGTGTTATGGATTAATTTTCATCCTTTTCTTTTCTGTATCTTAGATTTGTAGCAATCATTTGGTTTGTTTAGGTTGTTTTGATTCTGCATTTTGATCTGTTAATTTCTTTATTTTTTCTTTTGAAAACTTTATTTAACGTTATAATTGTTGATTGTTACCGTTTTTGCTGATTTCCTATCTGAGTAGTCAGTATACATTTCTCTTTAATGCTTACACATTTCAGGTTGTTGAACTGAGTAGGTTAAACTTACAAGTTTCATTAGCTGTTTGTTATTGGTAGAAAATTATGATTTCCACCTCCTTTACTTCTTACTAGTATATTATTGCAAGTTGTGACTAAAATTCATAGAACTCCATAAATTCATCAGTACTGAATTTGCTTAGCTAGATTTTGAAAGTCTTGTTGCAGTTTATACGGAGTTGATTGAAGAATACTAAAACCATAGTTTAAGGCCACCAACATGGGGGTCGGGTTGACATGACACCATATCAAATGTGCCATCCTTTAATGCAGCTCAGAGCAATTTTTCTTCAGTTTCCAAGGAAAAAAGAAAAATACAGCACTTGAATTTACCAATATGTATACAACTGCTTTTCCAAAAAAAAAATGTATACAACCTGTGCTGGTTTTTCAGAAATCCTATAGTATACTGGTGAAAATATTTCATGCTAGATGCATCGATTTTTGCTGAAACTTAAAATTTTGATAGAAAACTGAAGAAAATTTTACATTCTTGTGTTTTTTCCTTTTCTGACTCTGAGCTTGCTTGTTGACGGGCATGGGGGATCTTATTTCACAGAATTGTCATATACTATGATTATAATGCGCATATGCACAAAAAGTTCTTTGAATTAGTTTATCACACTTGCTTTGAGATGCCCATTTTCTTCTTTTCTTTTGTGTAAATGATTGATGATTGATTCAACACTGATATGGTAGGTGGACTTGACTGCTTATGTGGAAAAGCATGAGTTTTGTTTTGATGCTGTTCTGGATGAGAATGTTTCGAATGATGAGGTAAATCATATGGCAAAGAAGCTGGTGGTCAAGGAACTTTTGCATTTTCCTGCTATATATTTTGAATTACTCGAACCTTTTTCAACAGTTGTGATTGTTAATCATCCAATATTCTTACATGGTGAATAGGTTTATCGTGAAACTGTACAGCCAATTATACCAATCATTTTTCAACGAACAAAAGCTACTTGCTTTGCTTATGGTCAAACAGGTAGATTTATATCTGATTATTTTATTATTTGAATCTTCTCGATACAAACATTGGGCATTTTATGTTTATATTTTGACATCTTCAGACTGAATTAATTCGTTTTGGAATAATTCATTCACTTCGTTTACTTTTGCGTATAGGTAGTGGCAAGACATATACAATGCAGCCTTTGCCACTTAGAGCTGCTGAAGATATTGTTCGTTTGCTGCACCAACCGCATTACCAAAATCAAAATTTTAAACTGTGGCTTAGCTATTTTGAAATTTATGGTGGGAAGCTCTTTGATCTTCTATGTGACAGGAGGTTTGACTTACATTGGTCCACTTGATTTATGCCTTTCAGCAGTTGTAATTATTTGTCTAGTTAATGTATATTTTTCTAAAAACTTTCAGATTAGTGCAATATATAAAACTAAAAGTTAATGCATTTTGGTTTCAATATTGGTCTTATGATATTTTGTTAAAAGATAAAGAACATTGAACTAACATAAAATTTCTTAAAGTTACTAGATTTATGAATTCTTCTTAAAAATGGAGCTTGATGAAAGATCTTATTGTAGACTTAGTTGTCCATGATGCTGCTGCCAACAGTTTTATCTAGATAGCTGTTAATCTCTAATGTAAAAAAACTTCTAAACATTTTCTTAACGAACTTCTATATAGTTCTAAACTGTAGTAATCATTTTCCCGCTAAAAAAACTTGTATATATATATTTGTTATCCTTTATCAAGTTTATTTTAACTTTTGCTGCGAATAGTGAATCAAACCATGTTAACATGGATGAATCAAAACATGAAGTAAAAGCTTCACACCGTCGAATATCTCTTGAGCATAGGCATGTTGCTTGATTTATGTTTTCGAGGAGTCTGCATACATCTATAATAGATGTGAAAGTTCTGAGTACAGTTTCTAAAACGTATGAGACGATGCTTGTTTAGATGATAAAATATGGTATTGCAAAGTGTTTCAGGGAAATAACCATTTGTATTTCTTGCAAATAAACTCTTTGCTATTGTTCTCCTAGGAAAGAATGAATTATTTGCTATTATTGATATTTAACTAAGGTCATGCTCGTTTGTGGTAATATCAACTTATGTAATTACCAGCCCTTACAAATGATGTTTTCCCTCTAGATAGCTTTTGAACCATTTTGACCTTTTTGCTTCCCTTTTTTCTATTGCTTTCCAACTTACATCCATATGACCTTAATAATGTTTAATAGGAAGCTGTGCATGAGGGAAGATGGGAGACAACAAGTTTGCATTGTCGGATTGCAGGAGTTTGAGGTCTCAGATGTCCAAATTGTTAAGGAATTTATTGAGAAAGGTAATGCTACAAGAAGTACAGGTTCTACGGGAGCCAATGAAGAATCATCAAGATCTCATGCTATTTTGCAACTGGCCATTAAGAAGCACAAAGAAGTAACTGATACTAGAAGACAAAAAGAAGTTAATGAATCCAAAACTGGCAAAGTTGTCGGGAAGATCTCTTTCATTGATCTTGCTGGAAGTGAGCGTGGTGCTGATACAACTGATAATGACCGTCAAACCAGGTTTATGATTGATTTTTTTTCTTTTTTAAATATTTTAATATGTTGGATGCCTGAAATGCAATAAGTAGGTACAAAGTATTTTATTAACTTATTGTATTTTGATTGATGTTTATATTTCTCCTTGTATTTCAGAATTGAGGGAGCAGAAATTAACAAGAGCCTATTGGCTTTAAAGGAATGCATCCGTGCACTAGACAATGATCAAATTCATATCCCTTTCAGAGGAAGCAAACTGACTGAAGTGCTCCGTGACTCCTTCGTTGGCAATTCAAGGACTGTTATGATTTCTTGCATTTCACCAAATGCAGGATCTTGTGAGCATACTCTAAACACATTGAGATATGCTGATAGGTATGGTTCATTGTAGTAACATAAATTGCATACTCAACCTTTTGGTTTAAGATCAAGGTGGTTATGAAGATAACTGCATGCCATGCTAGCAATTTAACTCATAGTATATAAAACAGACCATGTGCATATGATATATAGGTTTTCCTCTGCCAACGGCAGGTTGCCAGAGGAACATACTTCTGCATATTCTCTCTAGAAAACATCTTTTTTGCATATTATATTCATCCTCATTTTAATATGTTGGAGGTTATCAACTGAGCAGGGTTAAGAGTCTTTCTAAGAGTGGCAATCCTAAGAAAGATCAATCTGTTGCATCGCTTGCACCTTCTAGCAAGGACACAACATCATCATTTCCATTACCAGTTGAATCAGAGGATATTGCTGAGCAGAATCAGGACACCAGAACAGTTGAATTGCCTAAGAGACTTGCTGAGAACTTTTCTTACAATTCTACTTCAAATGTTGACAAGAACCCTTATGGAATGATGCCAAATTTTGCTCGTAATGGAATGGAAGAAAGTGCGGTGCCTCCAGCTTCATTGGAGAAGGAAAAAGTTGATCTAAAAGGAGGTCTTGGAAGTTACAATAACAGATTATATTCTGTTCAGAACTCCATGGACACTGAAGATGAAGAAAAGGTACCAAAAGTTTCACCACCTCGCAGAAAAGTTTCTAGAGAAGAAAAAATTGAGAAGCAGAGCAACTGGCTGAGAAAAGATAATGCGCCTCAGTTTTCTGCCCCTGTTCAGAAGCAGCAGGTACTTGATTCCGCCTCCAGTACCGCCACGTCGAGACAATTTGAACTGCAAGCTTCCTATGACGATGGGGAGATTAATGCCATACTTGAGGTGCAAGATTCTAGACTTATTTGCAACTTGTAGTTTGCTGTGATTATCGCTGATTTGATTAACTCATTTCGTATTGACTTTACCTATATGTCTCTGCCATAGGAAGAAGAAGCCCTTATAGCAGCTCACAGGAAGGAAATTGAGAATACAATGGAGATAGTGCGAGAAGTAAGTTTTCTTTCCATCCTTGTGGATTACATGTGGAATTTGTTTCTTCAAATAACTCCATTTGTAGTGTGATGTCTTGCTTGACCTCACATTTTCTTTTTTTCCACTGAGTTAAATGAACTCCTATAGAATTATGACATGCTTAGCAATTGATAATAATCTGACACTTAACAATTTCATCTTTACTTTGTTTTTCCTTATATCATTTATTTATTTGATCGTATTGAATATGTTTCAAAAGAAGACAATCAATCTCTTTGTCTAACTTGAACGACTTGTTTGGATAAGAAGTGAGTGAAGGGAAAGGAAAATAGATGAAAATCTTATCTAAAACAGGGGGAATGAAGGAGAATTAATTTCTTCCTCTTTCTTTGCCCTTAACATAAAGATAATGGAAAAAGCTATGGACAACTTTATTTTCAGATAGCAAACTCTCAAAAGAACGTTTCAGATACCAATACTAAACCATTTTGATTAAAGCAAATCAACCAGTATTTATTTGTGGTGTAATAGTGTGTTATAGATTAGCTTAGTTCTCTATGAACTTCCTAGCCTTTATAAATAGAAACTGGAAATTTTAAACCCATAAATTTAGACAAAAAATGTAATTTAAGTAAAGGCCGATGATTGCAGTATGCTCCATTCTATGTGCAAGTCATGTCTAATCATTCACTAACATGGAGTTGCATTTCTTTAGGAGATGAATTTGTTGGCAGAGGTTGATCAGCCAGGCAGTCTCATTGACAACTACGTGACACAGTTAAGTTTTGTGTTGTCACGTAAGGCTGCAGGGCTTGTTAGTCTGCAGGCACGCTTAGCAAGGTTCCAACAACGCCTAAAAGAACAAGAGATCCTTAGCAGGAAAAAGGGGCCGCGGTGAATACGTTCTTTGAATAATAGTGTATTTCCTTGCCTCATGGCTGATCATGTTTCTCAACTTCGCATTCTTTCTTTCGTTCGGGCTGAAATATCTCAATTGGGAGGACTTGCTGAAGTTGGCCACAAGGCCATATGCTGGAAGATTATCGTTGCGGCTGGAAGGCTGGATTGGAGTATTGTTGTGACTCCTTGTTTATTACTCGTACGTCTGTGTGACACTGCTCTATTATAAGTGAAGGGGGACTGGGTTTGTGCGCGTTGGATGAATGGTGATGAGACTACAGCTATGGTGTGAAGATAATTGTGTCTGCTTTTTTGGGAAAGATACTGAAGCCGCATTTTGTGGCTGGTTGACCAGGTTTTAGTTGGAAAATACAAGTTGAGAGAATTGTGGAGACAAATAAATATATTGTAAGCTTTATATATCTTCATCACCGTTGTATTCTTTAATTCTGTCTTTTTAGATTTTTCTGAGACCTACTGAGATCACATGTTGGCAATAATCATCTAGCTTCAATTGCTATAATATGCTCTTCTTGGTTTTTTCAGCTGTCAAATGACATTAATAGTTGCCCAAAAGTAAAATGGATGTATGGAAACTTCGAATGTTTATCCACATAAATTTATCTTGATCTAAAAGATCATATCAACGACACTATTTTGATCAAAATTTGTTATTGAATTTTAATCCAATGTTACATCTTACATGCCTGAAATTCAAAATGTTCACACAATAATTTTGCCACACATGTATTCATTCTTTTTCTTAAGTCTATCATATCCCTTGGATCAATATTTAGATAACGACCAATTTTTTGCGACGATGATTGAAGCAATATATTTTATAAATTAAGTGAATGGTTTTGCTCTCGTTTCTGTTGAAAAATAATGAAAAACAGTGTAGCTTCACACACTGTAATGCATCTGAGTTACCTCAAAATAAATAAAAAAAATTGGATTGCTTTTTGTAAACAAAAAAGAAGAAAAAAGACTGATCTTTATTTCCTCTATCATCCCCCTGTTGGGGCGACAAATTAATCCTTCCCCTTATAAAAGGAACAAAAAAACTGATCACCCTCTCTCTCTCTCTAAAATGTAAACCATATCCTTGATTCTCCAGGCAAAAAAGTGTCACAGTGCTTGTCATGGCATTCAACTCCCCTCTAACAATTATTTCTATACAAAACACACCAAAAAGTGGCTGATCTATGCCTATAGATCACTGGATCGGTTGGCGTACTCTTGAACCAATGCACCAAACAGAGATGGACGTTCTATCAAGTTGGACGGCTTGTCGAACTCCTTTGCGATTCCTGCACGTACAAAACGAGAACGATTACTGCATTATTATGGGAAACATAAGTGTTAAGATGAAGGAGCAAGAAGAACTCAAACCCACACGAACCTGCATCTACTACCAAGACCCTGTCACAGTCCATGACGGTGGGTATCCTGTGAGCGATGCTGATGATGGTGCACGCGGCGAAGTCCTCCCGTATGATCCTTTGGATGGTGGCGTCGGTCTGCGAGTCCACGGACGCTGTCGCCTCGTCCATGAATAGGATCCGGGATCGCTTCAGCATCACCCGCCCCAGGCACACCAGCTGCCTCTGCCCCACGCTCCAGTTCTCTCCATTGTCGACCACTGCGGTACCATGATCAAACATGATCAGTTGGAGAGAGAGAGAGAGAGAGAGAGAGAGAGAGAGAGNAGAGAGAGAGAGAGAGAGAGAGAGAGAGAGAGAGAGAGAGAGGGAGAGTACCTAAAGCATCAAGCTTCTCAGGCTTCGAAGCTACTGCATCTTTAAGCTGGCAACGCTCGAGCGCCTGCAGGAAAGATTCAAATTTGAAGCTTGCGTTGATCCGTGTATCCATAAACGCATGGGCATTTGAGCTGTGCTAGCTACTGGGTATATTACCTGCCATATGTCCTCGTCTGAGTACTGTCCGGTCGGGTCGATGTTGGTGCGGACTGTTCCTTCGAAGAGCACGGGCTCCTGAGGAATGATGCCGAAGCGGGACCTCAGATCATGAAGCCCCAGCGTGCATATGTCGACCCCGTCGATGACAATTTTGCCTGCTGAAGGCTCTACCAATCTGAACAAAGCTTGTATCAGAGTCGACTTGCCACTTCCTGTCCTGCCCACGACTCCTATCTTCTCCCCTCCTCGGATGCTGATCGTTATGCCATTGAGGACAAGCGGAGTGTTCGATCGGTACCTCACCTGCAAAAGCCATTGCAGACAGCTCAATTCGCTGCTGTTATGCATGAACTGAATATTGTTTATGAACCAATTCTGATGATTTAGATTTTACTGTATGATCAGAGATAAATGGCAATGCCATTCGGAAATTACCTTCAGATCTTGAACGGTGATGTCTCCCTTGGCTGGCCAACTTGGCGAAGGAAGACAGTCTTTGATGCGCCATGCAGCCTCGGAGGGAATGTTGGTGAATTGCTTAATCCTTTCGACTGAAACCATCCTGTTCTCTAAGAAGCAGCTGATCCAAGTTGCCCAGAAAACCATGGAGTTGAGAGAAAGACCATATGAAAGAGATAGACCAACATATTCTGCAGCACAGAATGTGACATCAACGAGACGAAGATATTGTGTAATAAAATGTTTTGTAGTCTCAGAACTCTGAATTCGATTACAGTACCTGGCTTGATAAAATTGGCGGGAAGCATGATCATGAGCATAGCAGATACACAGAGGACAGATATTCCGATCAGTTCCAGCCGGAAACCGAGCCACTCATTGGAGCCGTTGTTGTGGAAGTCCATCCTTATGCTTGAATTGACCCTGTTCAGATTCTCCTGGATAAATCTTTCCTCCTTCCTGAAGCATCGGATTGTCGTCACGCCAAGAATGGTCTCTGAGAAGTGATGGATAACTGGTGCTTTGGTGATCGAATCCAGTCGAGTGAGCTCTCGAGAAGTCGCAAGGTAGTAGCCCTGTGATCAAGTTTGATTTCAGGATAAGTCAGTGCTCAAGTAAACACCTGTAAGACCTCATTTCAGAGGTGATCATGGGTTTTCATCAGAAACAAATTGCTGAATTATACACCCCTTAAGAGTTGTGAGAGCTTGAAACGTACCCTATACCATATATTCAGCCATATCAGCGGGAAAATAGCTATAACAGTAGGCCAGGCAACCTGGCATATAACAATTATGATGCTGAACACCGTAATGTATGTCGAAACCGTTAATCCGATGAACAGAGGGAGGAAAAGGTCGATGTTTGTTTGATCTGATGATGCCTGAAATGACAGCAATTCTTACTAAGATCACCGTGGTGGCAAGTTAATATCAAGAATTTAGCTTAACAAATGATTGCCTTATGGTGTTGAGATGAAACATTTGACCCCCAAATGTGTTATATCTACCAGAAAAGAATGAAAGGATGATGGCAATTACCCTGCTTAGAATTCTTCCGGAAGGCGTAGTATCGAAAAATGACATAGGAGCATGCAAAATGCTATTGAGGATCTGCCTAAAGAATCCCTGAGCAGTCACCAGACCCAAGTGTGTTACGAGGAAAGACCTGGCAGCTATCAGGACGACTGAAGCCACTGCAATGCCGGCATAAACCTCGATAAAGAGCGCTGGACGGAACACAGTGTCTGATGATGTTTCATAAGCTAACCAGTAGTCACTTGCCATCTGAGACCCCTGCCATGTTAATGACACGGCCAGCATCACAAACACTCCCCACCAGCCCCAAGCTTCGGTTATGAATTGTCTGTACACAGTCCAGCTGACATGCCCGGTCTCCCTTTCCTCCTCATTAATGAGCTTAGCAGTGCCTTTACTCTTCTCGGCCTTGGCCGGAACCACGGCCGATCGGTTCTCCCCATTTGCACGCTCTTGGCCCGACGCAGCACGGTCCAATTGTCTAGACTCATTAGCACCAGGAGCTTCTGCAGCGCCGCTCTGCTCTACAAGTTCCATGGAGCTCTCATGAGCGGCGACGAGCGCCGCAAAGTCCGTGCCAGTCTTCAGCAGCTCGTCGTACTTCCCAGATTGCACAATTTGCCCGTCTCGCATGACCTGAGACAGGGAATGTGATCGGTTTATACAATTCAAGAGTTCAGCAGAGCAGAGCAGTGCAGCAGACTTTTACCAGTATCAGATCAGCATTGTGCAGGAAGTCGACTTGGTGCGTCACAAGCACAACGGTCTTCTGCTTCAGTGCACCTCTTATGCATTCCTGCGGCATAGCAAACCAGTTCAGATTGAGACAATATATTCTGACAGAATCTAACAATGCTGACGAATCCAGTGACAGTTTCAGAAATGTGATCACCTTGAACAGTTCAGAACCGGTGTGGGCGTCAACCGCGCTGAAGACGTCGTCGAGAAGGTAGACGTCGGAGTCCTGATACACTGCCCGGGCGAGCTGAATACGCTGCTTCTGGCCGCCGCTGAGGTTGATGCCACGCTCTCCGATCTCCGTCTGGTCTCCGAACTCCATCATCTCCAGGTCCTTCTCCAGGCAGCAGACGTGAATGGTCCTCTTGTACTTGTCGCGGTCCATCGGCAGCCCGAACAGGATGTTGTCTTCGATGGTTCCGTTCTGGATCCATGACGTCTGGGCAACGTACGCCGTGCTGCCGCAGACCTTAACCTGCGACGCCACAATTTGCAACCATGCATGCATGATTTATCACAAACAGGAATGCATACAATTAAGTCGGATTAAGACTTCAAATACCAGAAAATATGAATATGAAGATCACGAAATTTCGAAATTGATTTGCAAATTGTGCGAATATTACAAATTGTCGATTTTTTAGTGTTGAATAGTTCTATTTTTAGTAATACAGTGTAAAATATAATTTGGTAAAATTCAAATTAGAAAAAAACAGAAAAAAAATAACAAAGAAATGGCAAAATGTTAGTGCTGAAAAGTTAGGCATGTTTAGTTAGATAATTGATTGAATTAGTTAGTAGGTTTGTGCCTTAAATTGAGAAATCGAAAGTTAATAATTTCGAGTTCGAATTTTGAAATCGTCAATTTGATCAGAGATATACTATTTTATTTTTTTTATCTCGACTCTAAATTAGTCAGGTGTTATTGACACTGAGAGCCTAGCGAATACTCGAAAATTGAGTTAGATTGGTATGTAGTCTATAAGTACAAGTGAAGAATCCATTAAATATTAGTTCATACCCATTTGATGATTTAGTGCATGTAATACAATTGTATTACAATTTGCGGACTGTATATCATATCATCTAATTGATTAGACGATCATATCATATTGAATATTTTTATTTAACTCATAAAATAATTAATCTATAATTAATACATCAATCTAAAAATTCAAAATGATTAAGTTAACCGCACTCGATAGACGTTCGGACTCTGCTATTTAATTTATAATCAAATTGTATTAACCGGACAATGAAAAAATATATATGAATTAATGTGACCTTTGCACTCACTGTTGTCCATATGTAATATATGACTAATAGCAAGGACCCTTAGAATTACAAAGTTAAAAAAAAACATCGATAAAAAACTAATTGGAAACTCATGTTCACTATATTATAATATTCATTACTTTATTTGTTTTTTTTTTCTTTTCGTGTTTTTTTACCTACTGAAAAGTTAAAACTATTTTGAAAATTAATATAATTATAACTTAATATGCTCTAAAGTTAATAGTTTCAAAATTTTTGTTGGCAAAAAGCGTTAGTAATCTCAAATTCAATTTTATAAAAAAATGCCTTTCTGTTTTTAATCAAACATAGTATTACATTCTAGATCTTAATAAAAAAAATGTCAAATTTAATATATAATTTTCAAATTAACTCATAAGTCACCTAAATATGACAAACATTCATTTAGAAGCAATACTCATGAGCTGATCCCCATGGTGGGTGGTAGGTTTTGTTAAATGAAAGCAAGACCTTGAATACGGTGAACTTTGAAAGTTGTCGATCTGTTCCATTCATGTGCAGGGAGTTCAGAAAATCAGTTTCATATCTCTCTATGATTATCCGTATTCTATTTCTACCCCACCATTAAAATTATAAAGTTTATTGGTGTAAGAATTGTAGCATCCATTCACTTCACCCCTGCATTGAATTGACTAATTTTTTTTTCAAAAGTATTCTCATTATTAATTAAGGATAATAGTAGAATGTTAGATATATCATAAATCTAAAAACTTATAATAAATTATTTAAAAAAAAAAATCTTATATTCATCATAGATCTAATAAAATAGATATAATAAGTAATACGGTACTATATACTTAAATATGTATTATCTTCATTTTTTATTAATTATGTTAATATATTTTATTCGAATTAAGATATTACTTGAAATAAAAAAAATGACTTCATTAATTCACTTACAAGGCCTTCTTTATATCCATGTGCCAAGTAGCACATAATATGATTGTTTAATGAAATGCATGTAAATGCACCTCGAATGTTTAAACCGCGATATTTTTATTTACGGAGAAGGGTAAGTAATAAGTACATGGAAATATTATATGCATGGATAATGATGGAAAATATTTACTGAAAATGACGCGTGGACTATATGCATGAAATCTAGTAAAGATATTGTGCAACGATATTAAAGTGTATATTTAATCAGTCATTATAGATTACATTCACATCTTAATTTTTATTGCTATATTTTCGTAGCTATTATGTGATCATATTTAAATTAAAAGAAATTATATATCAAATAAATTGTGGTTAATTTTATGAATCCAAATTAATGTGGCACATGTTATCTCGATCATACTAAAATAACTTTTAAGTAAAACTTATTATGACGGAGTGCGCAATAATAATAATAATAATAATAATAATAATAATAATAATAATAATAATAATAATAACTTAAGTAAAATTAATTATGACGGAGTGCGCAACAACAACAACAATAATAATAATAATAATAATAATAATAATTTGTATGGTTGTAGCAGTGGTTACGTACCTTGCCGGAGATCTTGCGCATCTCGCCTTGGATGCAGGAAAGGAAGGACGACTTGCCGGAGCCGACGGTTCCCACCACGGCGGCCAGGGCGCCGCGCGGGATGACCACGTCGATCCCCTTCAGAGCTGCCTTGTCGACGTCAGCGTCCGCCTCCTCGTCGTCCCACGAGAAGGCGCCGTCCCGGACCTCGATGGCAGCGCCGTCGCAGTCGCAGTCGCTCTCGGTGCGCTCCACGGCGTCCTCGTCCAGCTCGCCGCTCGTCATGTAGGCGTCCAGGCGCTCCAGGGAGATCACGGCCTGGGAGGCCGCGATGAGCGCCTGGGGGAAGTTGCGCAGGGGCTCCTGCAGGATTCGGAAGAAGGACGTGGCCGTGAACACGAGCCCGGCGTCCAGCACCACGCCGCCGGCGAGCACGCACGTCGCGAAGACGATCGACGAGAGCAGGACCGGGGCGCTCCAGAGCGCAATGATGTTGCCAGAGATGGAGTACAAGAACTTGGCCAGCCACCCGTACTCCCCCTCCCGGAGCGCGCCAATTTGGCGTTCGAAGTGCTCTTCCCACGCCTGGAACTTGATCACCCGCATGTAGCTGAGCATCTCGTTGGTGGCCTTCATCCGCTTGTCCCTCATTCCCATCAGGGAGAACTGGAACCGGTTGTTGCGGCGGGTGCCCATCAGGATGAACACCATGATCCCGGCGATGCCGACAATGGCGGCGGCGACCGATGGCCCGAGGTAGGTGTAGAGCAGCGCCAGCGCCACGCCCACCTGGAAGGGCATGAGCCACAGATAGTGGATCTGCAGCATCATGTCGGAGAGCTGCTGAGCGTCCACGGCCATGAGGTTGACTATGGTGCCCAAGCCGTGGTGCTGCCGGGCGGAGCACGAGAGCCGGAGGCCCTTGCGGTAGAGCGCCGTGATGAGGGTGGTGCGGATGTGCATGCCAAGCTTCTGACACTGGAAGTTGTACTGGTGCGAGCAGAGCACCTCCACGAACTTGGCCGCCAGGAGCGTGCCAACGAGATAGAAGCCCTCGTTGGGGGAGCTGCGCTTGCCGGAGGTGTAGTCCACGAATCTCTGGATCAGCGTCGGCCCGACGTACATGACGAAGAGCCGGATGACGGCGAGGGAGGCGGCCATGAGGAACTGCAGCCAGAAGCAGCGCAGCAGGGTGTTGCGCACCGGGTTCTTGGACCGGATAGCCGGCTCCGGCCAGTTGGCCCGGAAGCGCTCATACATGCGATCGGAGCGATGCTCCGGGGACAGCATGGGAACGTCGCTCAGATTGAGAGGTGCCTTGTAGCCCTTCTCTATCAGTGGGTTGATCCAGGCGAACGAGGCGCGGGAAAGGAAGGATGCCGTCGCGTACGGTGTCACGTACTCTTTACTGCCTTCCTGTTGCTGGTCGACGCCCTCGTCACCGTCGTCGTCCGCCGTCTGGATAACGGATATCCCGGTGGAGCCGGATGTTGCCAAAACCACGAGCGGGACGGACATGATGAAAGCCACGAAGGTAATGACATCGTCGACGGGGATCCCGGCGCCAGCGGTAAGCCGGCCGATGGCACCGGCCGAGAAGAGCGCGGTGACGACGAAGCTGGCAATCCAGTAGAGACGCAGCGTGACGGGGTGGACGGCGGCGCGGAACCGCTTCTCGTGGGCGACCAGAGCGGCAGCCGAGAGCTGGGCGAGGAACTGGAAGAGCAGGAATTGCGACTCCACGAGCTGCCACTCTGACGCAGGGAGACTAACGAGTGCGACGACGAGGAGGACGGCGTAGGAGGCCGCCAGGACACCGGAGACGGCCAGCGCGAGCTTGAAGCGGAACCCGGCGCAGACGGCGACCGTTTGAGAGTGAGAGAGAGAGAGAGAGAGAGAGAGAGAGGAATGAATGATGCAGCTGGAGAATATTACACATAGTATATGGTAAGTGATTTGGTCCTTGTCTTCTTTGTGTCCGTCTGGAGAAAAAAAGAAACAGACAAGTGTAGTTTGATAAGAAGGATATATGATTTGTAGATATTTAAAATTAATTATAATTTTAGTTAAAAAATGAGTTACATTATTTTATGAATAATAATTTCTTAAACTTCAAGTTAGTGATAATTTTAAATATTTTTTGTGAATTCATATAAAATATAAATATAAATAGTCAAGAGTTCTAAGAAATTTAAACACATGTTCTTCTGTATATTTTGTTTATTAATTATGATTAGCTCGTGCTTTTAGATGTAATAACTATGAACGAAGTTGTGCTTTCAAGTTTCAACGGAATATAAAATATGAAAGACTAGATCTCGTAATGATAAAGCAATATTTTTTAATGGTACGAAGTCGATGTACTTTTAAGACTATTCATATTTTATTAATTAATTCAGACGGTAAACTTTTTGTTTCTAAGGATGTATTTAAATAGTTTCAACTACCAGTATAAGTATTTAAATGTTAATGTTTAATAACGGTCACACGTTCAATTGCGGGATAAGGTTAGTATTATTTTGAGTACGAACAAATTGTGACAAAAAACCTCACAATAAAAAAAAGGCATCTCAATTTACATGCATGTGAAATAAGGACTGATCAGATGCTTAATTTTTAATAGAGTCGAAATGATCAGATATTAAAAAATTGAATAGTATGGCGACATGTTAATTAGGAGTAGAATTGAAGTAAAAATTAATTTCTTTTAAAAGATATTATTAGTCATGTTGAGTTCAATCAGAATTATTTATTTTTTTTAATATTAAAGTAAGCCTCTTTTCCAGTAACGTTTGTGGATTCAAATTTGTGACACTTGTTATCCAACTTTTTCTGTTACTTTTGGAGAAATAAAAGTAAAAAGAAACTAGTATTGTTTTGTTAGACAAGAACAAAAAGAGAAAAGAGTCAGAAAATTATTGGTCACTGATTACATGGGAGACTAGTAGCTATGAAAAGTACACATAGACTTAATAATGCATGTTCAAATTAGTTGATTGGTTGATTTATTAAATAGGGTCTTACAATTAATATTGTCCCCATGCATGGGAGTTTTTTCCTCCAATATTATTATTCTATCCATTGTTTTATGTGGTGTAAACTATGAGTCCATCTGCTACTGATTAAAACAAAATACTATTTATATAAAGAGTACATGGAAAAAAGAACCAAAAGTGATGGGATCAAAATTAGTGGTCATTTGTTGCACACATATGACTTATCTACACCCACGCATAAATATGTATTTCCATAAACCGGCAATATAAGAATTAGTGCTCTACGTCAGTGACTGTTGCATTTCTATGAATAATAAATAGTATTCCAAAACTAAAAGCAACTATTCATCTTTTGATATCATAAAAAAAGTATGTTCATGGTAAATTAATGCATCATCCGTTGCGTTGGCAAGTTTAGAAATTGCATGTTTAATTTTCTTGTAAAAGAAACAAAATAATAAGCAATTATATATATATATATATTAAATTTAAGTTTATACTGAATCATAATTAACTGTTATAAAATATAAAATTTATCAACTTAATTTCTAGGCTGTCATTTTTTATATGTTATGGACAATTAATGGCTTCTGGATGGCCACCAGCGACAACCACGCAACAACCAAACATGGGGAATATAACACATGAATGAACCCTAGATCATATGAATAAAAAAACCTCAAATATAGTGAAGAATTAATTAATCTTTCGATAACTTGGTAAAATTAGTATCTTTTTCGGCAATCAATTATGTTGCTAGAGCTTTCCGAGTTCGTTCCCATCGGAGTTTTCTTTAATCTTAACTCTTTTATAGTTATTTTAACTTCTACTATATTTTACGCCATAAATATGATGACAACAAGTAGAAGATGAAACGTTTTTTATAGGATGCATTTATTGCCATTTTTTATTGACGTCTCTGTTTTACCCACTTTATCCCCAACTGTTTCATTATTACACCAAAATATCAAAGTCCTTATTTACATCTTTTAATAGTTACCCAATTTTTTAAAAATCTGCATCATATTGTTTTTTCTTATCTTTTACATTTTTTTTTCTCTTATTATAATAACAATTTTTGTGAGAAATATATTCTACTTACGCAATTATTTTTTGTAGTTATAATATTTTATTTTTCCCCTTATTATTATAACATTAAATTAAAATTTATGTTTTTCATCTTTTAAAGCTCTTATGTTTAATAAAGTTATATGAAAATTATTTTTTTCTTCTTACGCATTTGATCATTTCAAATAAAATTACTATAACTTATAATACATACATACATACATACATACATACATACATAATTTTTATGGTAAATATGAAGATATAACAATAATTTTTAATGTCAAAAATATCAACATAGTATTATTTTTTATTAAAATAAAAGAATACCTAATAAATATTTTATACACAAATGGAACATCAAATAATTTTTTTTAATCTAATCAAATAAATAAAGAATAGTAAAAGATAAACTATTGTAATAAGAGAAATATATATTGTGGAGATTTTGTGCAACTTTTAAAATAGGAAAACTTTTATATAATTTCAATAGTAAAAACTTTTGGGTAAAGTGATAAAAAAAGGAGTGAGGATTACCAACCATGGAGGCAAAATGGAAGACGTGGACATGTACACTATAAATTTTATTTATCTAATGTTTGCACGTGGCTCAAAAAGCCAGATAGCTTCGTCTCTAAAAGATATTAACATATCGTTTGATTGAAAATAAAATTAAGATTAAAATTTTATTCTCCACTTTATCAAATATCCTAAATACCAATTGATGGACCCACATTATTTGAGGCTGGAATATTAAAAATGTAGGATTTCTTTATTTTGCAGCAACCCATGAATATTTTACATTAGAGTTTGTGAAATACGTGATGAATTAAAAGATTCTAATCCAACAACAATAAACTTGTCGCAAAATGAGATCTAAAACTTCTAATTATGATAACTAAGGGAATGCAATATAATTATCTCAAAATTATTTGTCAAATTTTTTCATGTTCATTAGTAAGTTATTTTGAAAGTTGCATGTCAATAAATTAAATGATCATTTTCTTGCAAATTATCACATATTTCTATTTTTTTAAAGGAGTTTTTTATCTTTTGATTTTTTTTCCGATAATTGGGAGGGGATAGGTTGGGGGTGGGCAAGCCCTCAAAGACAATGTTTAGTTATATGAGGACAAATTAAACACTCGAGAATAAGAGAACCCCAACATTATAGAAAAAAGATATGAGGGCCGAGGCTAAGAGGTGGGGTATCTTATTGGAATTTGGTCTAATATTTGTTGAATATTCATAATATAAATATTTAATATTTATGTCATGACGAGTGATTTTATAAACTACATTAAGTGATTTTCATAATTAGCATTTAAGTAATTTTATAAATTACATTTTTTCTTGATGAAAGTGATACTATAAATAGATTTATGAGTCCTTAACTCAAGTAATCTTGATAACAAGTTATCATCATATTAGATTACATATGAGTTAGAAGAACTCTATAAAGAAGTTCTCATTTAGTTTATAGAACTAATATTTATGTGTTTATATATTTAGACTATGACTAAAACTTTAAGTGTCTATCCTATTTTTATGCTTTCGCTATATTATATTATAAGATTTATGTATTTTATTCTAACATGTGGTATAAGAGTTTGTATACTTTGCCTAGTCATGCTTCACATTTTAATATTTTAGTTATACATATGTAGTGCATAGTTGACATTTATGTTATGAAAATTTTCTTATCTTCTTAGAAATATATTTTTTTGCACTTGTCAAAATTATGAATTTGTCATAATTCTTGATTTTGCAAAATTATTTTTGAAGACATTATTCATACACTACAAGAATAATATGATTCAACGACAGAAATATGTGTCGCTGATCTGTCGCTATATTATTTAGCGACAAATTAGCAACAACAACAAACTGTCGCAAAAAATATGTCGCTATTAGCGACAGAAACATCTGTCGCTAAATCTGTCGGTAAGTCGTAGTTACGCTGTCGCCAAACTGTCGTTAACCCGTCGGTAAAATTTTCTTTTTAAAAAATGGTCTCTAACTCGTCGCAAATATGTCGTTATTCTGTCGCTAAAATGTCGCTACTTTGTCACTAATGTGTCGCTAATTATCGTGTTTTGTCAAAAAATGTATCGTATTTCTATCGCTAATTTGTCGTTATTATGTCGCTAATTATCAAAACAACTTATAATGTTTCATCCATTTGCAGAAAAATCTGTATATACTTTATAGCATCATCATATCAACCAAATATACTCATTCATGCACAAAATAATAAATCTGTATATAATAAACGCAATAAAGTTCAAAGTAACACAACATAATTTCTAAGTAATCATCACAAAGTCTAAGTCGACAACACATGTTTGAAAGTATTACAACGTAAGTCAAACACAATATAATCTAATCATCGGACGAAGGAATACGAGGAGCAGAACGACCGCGAATCAAACTGAGGACCTCCAACAAAAGTGGTGTAACTCTCTCATCTACCACCTCCACCACAAGGTCTTTCATCCCGTCCATAGTCGCAGGGGTGGGTTCGGCGATCGAACTACACGAAGGACCAGCGACAGAAACAACACTCGCTTGTTGTGAACTCAATTTTCCTAACCCACGAAGTCGACCCTCCTTAGTAAATTCTGCAACTTCTTTCCATATCTCTTCGTCGACGTCGAGGATTGAGTCTGCATTATCCCCGTACTTCTCCGCCATAAGCAAATTGTATGCCTCCTATAAATGAAAATAATTATTTCGATATCAAATACTTATTGATAAATATTTTCAATGAGTGTTATGAAATTATACCGCAATTTATTTCGCTTGCTCCGAGATGAATTGGTCGTCTTCTTATTGGTGTAAACTTCTTTGTACACCGTTCGGAAGTCAACTTTGTCGCCGCTCGCCAA